>CM059190.1:23823814-23957507 GCA_030323885.1 Branchipolynoe longqiensis | reverse complement strand
TGTAAATGACCAATGGAACTATATCATTGGGGAAGTCAGAAAGCATCTGGACACTACCTGCCCAATAAAAAAACTTAAAATCAAAAACAACCAAGACCCATGGGTATCCCCAGAATTAATCAACCTAATTATGGACAAATATAAAACAGGCAAATTAGCCAAAGCAAGCGAGCGACTACTAGACATAGAAAACTACCACAAAGCAAGAAATCGTAGCCAGAAATCAGTGAGAAAAGCCAAAAGACGGTACATTGTCAAACAAGACCAGCAATGGGGAAAAAACTCACACAAATTCTGGAACAATGTGAAAATACTAATACCAAATAATAAAAAAAAAGAATGGATTACCCTTTACAACAACGAGGGGGTGGAAATCAGCAACAACGATACTGCTAATATAATGAACAAACATTTTTCAACCATAGGCAATAAACTATCCAAACAATTCAACACAAACTGGACCACGAAAGCGCAACAATTAAACACAGACATTGGAGATTGCACAACCACAATAAAAGAGTTAAGTGAGCTCATAAAATCAATTGATTGCAACAAGCCTTCGGGCATTGAAAATACCTCGAGTATAGTATTGAAAGATGCATTCGGATGCATCCCAGATGTTATATGTGAGCTATACAACAAATCGTTCACAGAAGGTACTTATGTGGACTGCTGGAAACTAGCCAAAGTAACACCGCTCCACAAAGGAGGCGATAAACAGGTACTGGGAAACTATAGACCGATCTCCATACTCCTACTGCCTGGTAAACTAATGGAAAAAATAATGCATAGACATATTATGGACCACCTAAACGAACACAAAATATTAAACAGTAAACAGGGCGGTTTCAGAAAATACCACTCGACAATAAAAACTATTGCTAACTTAATAACTGATATTGCAAACAGTATCAATAAAAAGAACCTAGTGGGTGCAGCGTTCATAGACTTCAGCAAAGCGTTTGACACGGTGGACCACCCTATCCTAAGGAGCAAACTAACCCAAATGGGAATAACGGGAATAACAGGAAAATGGCTAGCGAGCTATCTAGAAAACAGAAAGCAATGCACCACAGTAAATGGATCCATATCCAATGAGGAAAAGATAACTTGCGGAGTACCCCAAGGGTCAGTCCTGGGGCCACTTCTCTTCCTTATATATATTAACGATCTAAACAACTGGCTAGAAATTGAAAACATCCAACTATATGCAGATGACACCGTGGTATATGCTGCAGGCAAAACAACCGAAGAAATAGAAATGAAACTGAATCTAACACTAACAAACTAATCGAATGGTGCCAACTAAATAGGATAACCATAAACAACAGCAAGTCAAAAACAGTACTATTTGGTACCAGGCTAACAAGTAATGAGAAAATAAAGTGTCTTCTGGGAAACACCGAACTAGAACAAGTAGACAACTACCGATATCTGGGAGTGGATCTAGACTGACACCTAAATTATGACCTCTGCATAACAAATACTATAAAAAAAGTAAACCATAAAATATGGCTACTGGCTAAACTGAGATACTACATGACTGAAAGCATGGCAATTAAAATATATAAAGGCATGATCCTCCCCTACTTTGACTATGGCGATGTAGTATACATGGGAGGAAATACAAAACTATTAAACAAACTATAGGTGCTACAAAATAGAGCCCTCAAGGTATGCCTTCAGGTGAACAAAAGATATCCCACAATCGAATTACACAAAAAATGCAATGCAACACTACTAACAAGTAGAAGGGAAACGCACCTCAAAATACTGGCGCACCATTACACCACAAAACCAGGCTACACAGCAACCCCCCGTAGGGACACCAGGCAAATGGCAGCCCAGTGCTACTGACAGCAATAAGTAACACCAAAATTTATGAGAGAAGTGTATTTGCCATGGCAGCACATGCCTGGAATAATCAACCCACACAACAACGGGCAATCAAAAGCATGGACCACTATAAAAGGTCCTTAAAGAAAACATAATACACAACCACCCACTGAAGAAACAATATCTCACCTGATCTTGGGCGCAGTCACTGCTTGCTGTGTTCTGGCACAAAAAGCAAAAGACCGGCCAGAAAAGATGGTAGATATCACAAATACGGAAACTAGCCCTACTAAGTACTAAGGAATTCGAAATGACTATCACCATAGGGTGCAGTCCGTCTGTGTATGTGTATTGGCACAAACCAAAGCAGAACCAGGCAGGCCACGGTCATGCATCCGAATCACCCTGAAATACAAAATGGGTAACCATACAACACAGCCATCCCACCTAGTCGCAGTCCTGAAGGGTCCAGGGGAGTTCTGGCACACTGGTGTACTATCTAAGGACAGGGCATGGGTGAAAGGATGCTGTAACAAACCACAATGGGATGGGATCCTCTCCCACAGGCCTGTATGTCATCTGTGTAGATGTACATAGTAGGCTAAGTTATCATATACAGGTTAGGAAAAACTTGAAAATTAAAAAAAAAACTAATATAGAAACTACTAACACCCAAAACCGCAAAGGTTGGCCCGAGAAAGATCAGGTAAAGACTCTTGAGTGCGGGACCAAGGACCAGCTAGTACCAACAGCTGTCAGCGTTGAATACAAGCACCCCTCACGGGAGCTTATACGTTATGGGCAGAATAAAAAACTTGTCACAAAAAAAAAAAAAAGAAACAAAAAAAAAAAGAGAGCAAATAGACACAGTCCTTTGATTCACCTCTCCTCATTTCTCTTTCCTATACTCTATCCTTTTTTTCTTCTCCCAGGCTTACTTCTCCCCCTGATCAAGGGAGTTGTTTGCTTGGGTGAGGCCCATTACATTTTCATTTCTGTCACTTTGTTCTTGTTGCTGGAACTGCTGGACCCACCTTTACCGGTCTCTTCCTTGTAAACCCGTGCTGCTGTCTGCTGGATACAAGTCATGTGCTACCACCGGACCAGAGTGATTTGGGGCCGTCACAATGACTCGTCATTTAATCATTGTAAAGACATCCCCCAGCTTCTACAACTGTCCCACCAGAAGATTAATCTTCAAGCAAAAATTGGGCCGATTTATCAGTGCCTCTCCAAATTGCTGCAGTTCTGCAGCCGGTAACCGTTGTAAGGTTACAAACACCCCAGAAGGCAGTCACTATTGTTTGGGACACAAGGGATGGTGGTGGTGAGTTGGCTGGTGGTGCAGGTGTGTGTGGGTAAATGGCTGTGTGGGGGTCAGGCTGGCTGTGGAGGCGTGTGTGTGGAGGTGTTTGTGAATGACTGTGTGGGCGCAGGTAGAATGTGTGTGGGTGTGCTTGGGGGCGAGGGCGGCGGGGCGGTAGGGGGGAGGCGGTGGCCGGTGCTGGGTAGTGGACACTGTCCGAGGGACAGCAGCCAACGCACCAGGGTCGGCGTCAGGTGGCGTAAATATATAATGCCTGTCTGCGGCTTACCGA
This sequence comes from Branchipolynoe longqiensis, assembly GCA_030323885.1. Lineage (NCBI taxonomy): Eukaryota > Metazoa > Annelida > Polychaeta > Phyllodocida > Polynoidae > Branchipolynoe > Branchipolynoe longqiensis. Next base: position 23,954,073 of record CM059190.1, on the reverse strand, counting down.
CAGCACGCCGACACAGTTTGTGGGGTCTTACTAACAACACGCTGGCACAGGTTGTCGGGTCTTACTAACAACAAGCCGACACAGTTTGTTGGGTTTTACTAACAACATACCAACACAAGTTGGTGGGTTTTCCCAACTACACACCGATACAAATTGTTGGGTTTTACCAACAACACACCGCACAGTTTGTTTGTCTTACCAACAACACGCCGACACAGTATGTTCGGTATTACCAACAACACACCGACAACAATTTGTTCGGTCTTACCAACAACACGCCGACACAGTTTGTTGGGTTTTACCAATAACTCACCGCTACAGATTGTTGGGTTTTACCAACAGCACACCAATACAGTATGTTGGGTCTTACCAACAACACGCCGACACAGTGCGTTGGGTCGTACCAACAACACACTGACTACAGTATGTTGGGTCTTACCAACAACACACTGACCAGTGTATGCATTTCTTAAAATGTTAGGTTCGATAATCCTAGCAACATCAACTGGCAGGCGTTGCCCCCAGTTTGAGTAGTGACCACTGATGGTGAATGTGTCTATAATGCTGTTCTACTTGGCTCGTGGGTACGATGGCTTGATAACCCACTAAGTCAGATAATCCTGCCAGACAGCGAACCAGTGATATGCATATCATGGCAATTGTGAGTGGTAGGCAAGGTAGCGACAAGTACCAATAATTACTGCTCTATTAGGATGCCATGCCTATGGGCAGCATGACCTGATATACCACTCAGTCATATACTCCTGATACTTAGCCTACCTGTGATAGTCCCATCATGTAAGTGTGACTGGTGGCAAGGTACCGACAAATATGAATATTTTAAATCCTCTGGTTTCACTCAGCCTGGGGGCATTGATCCCTGACTCCGTGACCTCTCCCACGAAAAACAAGTGACCTCGGCTTTCGACCAACTTGTCCTGTCGGATGGTGATCAGGTTTAGTGTTTTGTTGTTGTTCAATGAAGTGTAATCACACTACAGTCAGCACGTCTCTTGAGGATCAGGTATTAAGATGTGATATCATGGCAACTGTCAAATTCTCCCCTCGATCAGGCAAGATGGACAGTCACACTGACACCCACCCCCACCCCCACCCCAACACCTCATATACACTCACCCCCACCCCCACAACCACCCCACAACCACGCCCACACCTCATATAGTCTCACACCCACACCCACGCACACGCACACGCCCGCGCCCACACCTCATCTACACCCACACCCACCCTCACCCCCAAACCCACCCCCATATCCACCCCCATCCCCACACCAGCACCCACACCCACACCCTCACCCACACCCACACCAATGCCCACACCCACGCCCACACCCATACCCACACCCACACCCACACCCACACCCACAACCCATCAACATATCCATCCTCCTCCACTGGACACGGTGAACGAATCGGTAGAGCGCAGGCTTCCTTTGCAGAAAGAAGGTCGTGAGTTTGAGTCCCGGCCGACTCAAACCGATGACTATACAATTGGTACTGGTATATATCTAGCCTGGCACTGGGCATTACTAGGATAGGGAACTGACTGGTTTGCACAGTGTCAGGATAATCAAACTGAGTGATACATTGAGCCATGGTGTTAGCGGCCTGATCTCTCACTGGGACAGCACTATAAACCCACCATGAGTGTGCCCTGTCACAAGTCGGTACCCATCTTGGTGTGATGGTACATGTTTCCAGGATGTAAAACCCCAAAGAAATAAGCAAAATAAACGAAATCCTCCTCTTCCTGACAATCATCTTTCCATCCCGATGCCCATCCCCCCCCCCCCCCCCCCCCCCCCCCCCCCTTCACCATAAACCCCGCCTACCTCCACACACACACACACACACACGAACACACACACACAAACACACAAACACGCGCACACGGGTACCCGACACACTGACCTGTCCGTCCAGGGCGGCCTGACACAACTCACAAAGGTCAACAGGTGCAGAAAGCTTGGCAGCAGGGCAGCGCGGGACGGGCGAGGCGGGACGGGGGCGGGGGCGGGGCATGGGCGTGGCCGTGGCGGGGCGGGGCGTGTCTGTGTCGCGGGGCGAGGTGGGTGGCGGGGCGTGGCGGGGCCGTTGGCGGGACGGGGCGGGGCGGGGAGGGGCGGTGTGGGGTGGCGGGCGGGGGCTGGGCGGGGCGTCGGGCGGGGCGGCGGGGCAGGGAGGGGGCGGGGCGGGGCAGGGAGGGGCGGGCGGGGCAGGGAGGGGCTGGGGCGGGGTGGGGTCGGGACAGAGCACCGCCCCGTTCCGACGCTGGGCAGTTCGGGGCGAAGCGGGGCCGGGGCAGTGGCGGGGCGGGCCGGGGCGAGGTGCTGGGGGGAAGGGAGGATGTGTGTGAGGGTACGAGACCATCCTCAGGGAGGATGTAGTGGGGGGGGAGGGGGCGGTGGTGTTAATGTGTGTGGGTGTGCGTGGGGGGGTGGCAGTATGGTGTGTGAGTTGGAAGCGGGTACGGTGAATGGGGAGGTTGGAGCGGGAGGGTATGGGGAATTGAAAGCGGGTTCGGTAAATGGGGAGGCTGGAGCGGGAGGGGATGGGGAATTGGAAGCGGGTACGGTGAGTGGACAGGTTGGAGCGGGAAGGGGGTTGAAGCGATGGGAACGGGCATGGGGAATGGGAAGGGGAAGGGGAAGGGGAAGGGGAAGGGGAAGGGGAAGAGAACGGGGAAGGGGAAGGGGAAGGGGAAGGGGAAAGCTATGGGGAGTCGCGAATGAGAGAGAAGGGCGGTCGGAGATGGGGAGGGGGGAATGTGGGGAGGGAGCGGGCGGAGGCAGGAAGGAGGTCGGTGTGAAAGGAAGGAATAAGGATGAGTGCGGAAGGAGAGGAGATGCTGACCAGTAAAGTGAGATGTGGAGGTTAGAATGGGAGGAGGGAAATGGGTGAGAGGGGGAGGGCTTACGAGGAGGACACAGTATGAGAGTACTAGGATGGTGAGCAGTAAACGTGGTGTAAGTATCTTAAACTACGGTGCAAAACGTTAAGTTACGGCAGGTTTTGGTATGGATAAATACATTATGGCATGGATGCCGGTATGTTCAACTACGTTCAACTGCGTCCAAGTACGCTAAAGTATGCTAGAGAACACTAGAATATGCTACTATTGCTAGAGTATGATACAGTACATTAAGAGTATGGAGACTTCACCACAGTATGTTAGCCTCTAATGTAGCACTCTTTTGAACATGTCCAAAGATTAAATCGGAACTCCAGGCCCACCTACGTTATTTCCAAGTTAGCATGCTGGAGAAGTATGGAGTTTGGAACGGGACAAGTAGGGGAAGCGGATGAGGAGATGGAGATGGATGGTGATCATTATAAGGAGAGAAGGTGGGGGCAGAGGTAGGAAAGGAGCGAGGGGGCGCAATGGAGGAGGGTAGAATTCGAGAGACGGGCAGATATGGAGATGGATGGGGACGGGTAGAGGATAGGAGAGCGGGCGAGCGGGTAAGGGAGGAGGATGGCGATGGATGCGGGAGAGGGAGGAGATGGGGAGAGAGTTTGGGGTAAGAGGGAGTAGGTGCCTTCCAAGGATGCAGCAAAGGCGCCCTGGTGACTGGTGTGGAATTCCATGTATTGTCCAGTCTCTATGAATGACTGACTCTTTGATGTGGCCGATATCTACCTGTGTTCATTATATGCTTGATGTTCACGCGATACCCCGGACTGTTCTGGGCTCAGTTGAACAACTTGAACGGTATATCTATACTTGGATGCTGTATAATTGTACTATGCGAATGTAACTAGCAGCTGGATCTAATAAAAATCCTCCGGTGCGACTGACACTGGTCTACATCCGGTGGAGGTGAGGAGGTAGGTGGAGCCACCTGTACAGTGTTTGTCTTACGGAGTATAACAAATAAAGTAATAATTAACCCTTACATATCTTTATACTTGCATAATTCATTATACATCATATATATATATGCTGTATTAGCCATTATACGAGTATAATAAGGCCGGAAGTTTCCATTTGTGGCTCAGTCTGTACATCCTTCCTCAGTGCCCTCCAAATACAAGTACTCAGTTACCCTCTCCCCTCCCCAAACTACAAGCCCCCATCCCTCCAACACTTCCACCCCCTCCCCACACCCCCTCCCATCTTCCCACTTCTCCGCCCCATGCCCTCCCCTGTGGCCCAGCCTGTACTCCTCCCTCAGTCATCAACTGGAGGAACCTTGATCTAGTCATCTACTGTTCCAGACTAGTCGTCCTCAGATCCATTGGGGGCGCCACCTGTCTGATCAGGCAGCAAGTGCCTCCCCCTTTACATTCACTGCACCGCCGAAATCACATATTTGTTTTCCGACCCATATACATTAATTAATGAAATAACAGATGCAGTTTTCGGTTGAGGTTGAGTTACAAAATGTTAAATAGTGGGGTGTTTTGGTGGGGGTGATATTTTATTCAATGAATACATATATTATATTGAATATATAATGCTACGGTGTATTTTGTGTGGGTTTGTTCTTGAAGATTTAAACCGCCTATCATGGACAAGTCTGAATAGACTTGTTTTCACCATTAGAAAGTTGGTCGATTGAAAGTCCGATCCTACACTTTTATTGGCCCGCCCAAGAGATTTTTAACCTCCCACACCCTATAGACATGATATGAGAGCAACTGGCCTTTGATGATGCCATAAGTCATACACAGTGGTGGAAATACAAATTAGCAGAGGTGATGGCATGAGGATTCAAAACACCGACCTTCAGATTAGGATTGGGAGTCTGACCTACTAAAAAATCAGACACTCTAAAAACATTCCACCGCAGAGAGCACCGCCGACTATCCAGTGTTAACCAGGCACCGTATGCATGGAGCAGTGATAGCGGTGTGTGGTGTTAACCCTCTAACACTGGGTAGCTATCACCGGTTATCGGCGGCGTCAAGAACTATGTCAAGCTGTATGCATGGTGGCCTAAACGGTGTGTGTTAGCTATATGTGAATTAATTTATTCATTATGGAAATTTCTCTGAGCCTGTTGCCGGCGAGCACCTGGATGGGCCTAATATATTGCCTTCTCGACCCACCGGGAACCAGCTCGCCTTGTTACTGGCGATTCACCGACGGTGATTTGGCGATGTGCGACAGTATGGATATCGACGTCTGCGATTTGTTTACTTTAAATTTGGCGATTCGACAATATTAATATTGCCGCCAATGTGGCAGCAGCGTTAATATCGCTTTGTTTTTAGGGTTAATTTGATGAAATTTCACTTATTGCATATTTAATTCTGTCAAATATGATAGCATTGAATAGTTTGGTCTCCATCCTGACACTAACCTAACACTAACACTGCTGTAAACCTGCTAGGGGGTAGGTTTACATTCTTTGACTTTAAACGTGCGGTGTTAGGCCTAACACTGCTCCATGCATATCAACTTTTCGGCCCTAAACCAGAAATCCCACCCTAACCGTGGTTTGGCTCGCTAACACCGCTACATGCATATGGGCCCTGGTGTACACTCTGCATTGTCTGATAATGCACTATTGGATTGTCAGAGGATATGCAGTGGTTCGAGTGCTACCTATCAGGTAGTAGTAGATGGGTTGCCATGGTAACACTCATGCCGTATATCACTGTTGATGGGTGGTTGGTGAGGGGTGTTATACAGTTAGTTGGTTCCTGTTGGGTGTTAGCCATTTCACTGTGGTTGTAAGTAGTGCACAAATGTAGGATGATGTATTGAGGAAGGATGTATGTTAGTAATACCCCTGTCACACTACGACGTAATGAGCCAATGTAAGCCTGACGTGGTGATTTTTCGTCATAACGTTGACATACGTTGGATTACATTATGATGACATCAGAATGACATTAGACTGATGTCGAGCTACATCACGTTACGTCGTGTTACGTCGGCGCGCGTCAAAGTTTTGAACCTGTTCAAAATGTTTGACGTAACTAGGACATTATGTTCGCCGTACATTCTGTACACATTCAGCAAATGTCAATGAAACGCTGATCACTTTGTTGCACTATGTTGCACTACATTGCATTACATTGCATTACGTTGACCCACATTAAAGGTAGCGGGAACGTGCAGTCCATGTCGTGAAAACGTCGGGAAAACGGACGCCTAACGGACGTCCAATGTACGTTTACCGTTTTGCCACCATTTCATGACATAAATAACATAAGGTAACGTAAAGCAACATAGTTCTGGCGATGGAATAACATACATAACGTTCCCTGAGCGTAATTACGTTGTCCTCTCTCGTTGAATGACGCTATCACTACGCTTTACCGCCGTTACTCTCTCGTGCACTACGCTGCATCCACGTTCAACTTGTGCCCAAATTTGCATACTACGCCGAGAAGTTCAAGGTTTTTCACATTCTTCCTACGTTGACATCATTACGTCATAGTGTGACAGGGCCATACATGGGTGTTACTAACATGGGGAATGGGTGGGTGTTACTAACTCAGGGAGTGGGTGCTAGTAACACAGAGAAGGGGTGGGTGTTACTAACATGGGGAATGGGTGGGTGTTACTAACTCAGGGGTTGGTATTACTAACACATGGAGGGGGTGGGTGTGAGGGTGCGTTTTACTTGTTTGTGTTTTCCCTGTTCAAGCCGGAAGACCAGTGCTTCAGTGCTGAAAAAATAGTTATTGAATTGGAATTTAAACAAAATATTCAACAGTTAAATGGATATGTTTGTGTTTTGCAGGCTCGGACACCTGTGTGCGTTCCGAGAAGGGGCTCCTGGAATTGTACTTCGAGGCCCCGCCCTTTGACGTCTACGTCACCGTAATAGAATACGTTATCCGCGACGTGGAACCGCCGTGACGCGCATGCCAGTCAAAGGAGATATGACATGAGCGTCAGAGCTGGGAGCGACAACCAGAAGTGTGATGTGATGCGGCCATTTTGAGTGGCGCCCTTAAACTCTCCGCGCGAGAACAGACTCATGAAGAAATCAAAACAAAATCAAATCAAATCAGTTTTCGTTGGACCGTGACCTTGACCCTCCAACCACCCCGATTCATACACATCTCTTCTGGTTATGTCTCCCACCAGAAGTGTGAGATGGCCATTTTATGTGATGCCATAGAACTCTCCGGGCGAGAACAGACTCATGAAGAAATCAAAACCAAATTAATTCAAATCAAATCAGCATAGGCGATCCGGTGTACATGGTCCCATCATCCATGACTGCGCAATGGTTGCACATCCGGTGTGACCGATGCTCACTTCGTGGTTGGGTGTTTTTGCGGGACTGTGACCTTGAACTCCTCACCTCCCACCCTGATATTAACGCGTCACTTCTGGGTATGTCCTCCCGTTTTATGTTCCACACACAGGTAGGAGACAGTGGACAAACAGATGAGTGTGGTGGTGGGAGAGAGGCTCTCCTGGAACTATCTGACATGCAGCCGATATAGGTCAAGGTCAAGGTCAAGATTATAGTGAATGCCCACCTGCATGGCTGGAACACGATGAATCAATGTGGGGATGGAGTTTGCATGCCGGCATCATATAATGAAATTGAAAGTAAACTGGTTAAAGGTCGTCCTGCAACTTGAAGGCACTTTTCTCTTTTCATATTTAAAAGGATCATGACTACAACAGAAAATACATGACTATTATATATTATTTTACTTTTTGAAATGAATTATTTATGGACTACTCCAGGTTGGGGTCTTTGACGAGGAATACGGAAGGGGTTGACGTCAGTGGGTGACGATTAGGGTCAGTCAACATTAATTGAACGTCATCTCTGAAACAGAGGTTTATAGAGGGAGAACCCCCATACCAATCAATACGGTTCTTAGGAAATAATACTGAATGATTGTGAGCCTCATGGAGGCTCACCAATAGAACCCTAATTCAGTGCGATGAAAACATATAATGAACATAATATGGAGGAAACCATGCCGATCATTAAGTCTTTTGAAGGATTATGAATTTGAAACCCTTCTCCAATACTACTTGCATAGCTTGCAGAAATGTCTTTATCCATCGTCACAGATTAGGAATGTCCAACCTCCATCACATAGATGGGGATTAATCCGTCGATGAGCATTACACCAGGTAGAATGTTTAATCCCAATCTGATTCCAATTTCTATTTTGTGAAAAGTTTATTTAGATAAGATCTGGACATCTGACCAGCTATGGGAAATGGCTCCTAGAGTTTAAATTTTCCATATTTATTTTTCTATTGAGTATTACACCAAGGACCTTCCCCTTTCAGGAGTTTGAAATGTGTCTATTGCTTGCCATTTCATACCATCATGAACCCATAGGTTGCTTACTCATTATTATGGTTGCTGGACATATAAATTATGTGTTCCTTTGATAGCAGGATGGCTGCTTGAAAATGCCTTTCCCCATGTGTGCATCAGATATTTGTGTAAGACATAAATGGAGACATCCATTTGACCACCACCCGCCTATCTCCATAATATGTTGTTGTTATCAGTCACATTGTGCTGGCACACACTGATCGAGGACTTCCTTAAGGGGCTGTCACACTACGACATATATCCATAGCGTATGCCAACGTATGTGATTTTCGACCAACACGTTGGCTTACATCGTCATATGGTACATATACATTGGGGGTACATCGGGTACGTTCAGAGTACGTTGTTATATGTCGTCTTACATCGTCGAGGCTCCGAAAACATTGTGTGCATGCTCAAAAATGTCCGATGCGTGTCGACGTGTGCCTCTTACGTTGAACGTATGCTGTGTGTACGTTTGGGATACGTCAGCATACGTTGGGAGTACGTTAGGGATATGTTGGAATACATTGTTGCACATTAGCCGTATGTTCAGCCTGTTTTTGGTCAATCATTTTTTCATCTGAATATGACATTTGTCAGTGCCGGAGAACTGGTCTTCCGGCCATCTTACTATTGGAATTGAATCAAGTCTTCAAAATATTCATTTTTGTACATACCTATTTGTTTATTCATCACTCCATAACCATTTCATCAAAAGGAAAGGGGAATTACTGAGAATTAAAATGACCTTCAGGGAGAAATCTGTTATTTTAATTACATTTTTGGATTGGTGTTTACGCGGTTTTGCGCCTGAACTCTTCAAACATTTCCCTATCAATATATTATCACTGCCCAATAGTTTGTATCCAAATGGACATATAAAAGTCAGTGAGCAATTAATTAATTATTTTGGAACAGACCAATACCAAAACAATACAATGAGAATCAGTGGAATATATTTATATTAAGAAGAGCTTTATTGTATTAGTGATACCTACTGTCAGGGCGTTCGATAATCACAATGCTAGAGTCCGAGAGTACATATTAATTTGTGTGAAGTCTATGGTCTCCAGCATTTCTATATGCATGCACAAATTAAAGTAGCATAGACTGATGGTTTAGAATTTCTGTATTTTTTCTGAGATAAATATATTAGATCGATCACTAGTGCCTACTTTTCATTAGTTCAAAGTTACTTTTATTTTAAATGGTAAGCTTTTGAGATATTTTGAGTGCAAACATGGAAAATTAGTTTTGGCAAGCTTGCCAAAACTCTGACACCATAGACATCTGCAGTAACAGGTTCTGTTAAATTAAGTCCGTATTGCCTTCTACGCAGAAACAAATGCTTAATAAGTGCATCAGTGTCTTAGTTAGATATGTCAAATCAAATCTAGATAATTGGTTTGGTTTTTGAAAATTTGATATTTCATCGGACTATGCATCTTTAAGATGGCATGGTCTCATTTCAAATATCTCTAAAGTTAGTCATTCATACTAAATTTTACGTCAATCTAAGGTAAAGTAGATTACAGCGGTCATCTTCGGATATTGATCTCAAAATAAGGCAGAAACTCAAAACAATTGGGTTATGCAATGGTAACTAATGCTTTGAAAAATAAACATTTCGTTTATTATATATGTCGTGGGGGTGATGAAAATGGGAAATACTGTGCCTAGAGCGGGACTCGAACCCACATATCTTTGCATTCCGGGCCAGTGTGCTAACCATTACACCACCTAGGCTCCCTGATATCAACACACTCCCCACGCCTACCTGTCTATGTGGTTACTTGCCTGAGAGGTCAGTGCAGACCACTACACTCGTCCCCCTAGAATTGTAAGTCTTGTAATGCTTACAATTACATACATACAGGCAATGCACTAACACATACATACACAGGGTAGGTTCAACAACCATACAGCGCAAAGCTTGTACAGGATCCTGGTCACGGCAACCAGTGTCGTGGGGGTGATGAAAATGGGAAATACTGCGCCTAGAGCGGGACTCGAACCCACATCTCTTTGCATTCCGGGCCAGTGTGCTAACCATTACACCACCTAGGCTCCCTGATATCAACACACTCCCCACGCCTACCTGTCTATGTGGTTACTTGCCTGAGAGGTCAGTGCAGACCACTACATATATAAAACAAATTTCTCCATGTGACTCTCACAGCCACCGACATAACTATCGATACAGGTATATTTAATAAGACGGGTTGGCCGAATGAGTTAGAGCATCTGTCTCCCGTGTTGGTATATCGTGGGTTTGAATCATGGTCGAGTCAAACCAATGACTTAAAAATTGACATCTGTCATGTCCTAGCCAGGCACTCAGCATTATTAGGATAGGGCAAGGAACAGTGGAATGAGGAAGACCAATCATCCAAGATTGAAATGTCCCCTGCTTACTCAACTAATGTACACAAAAATCACACAGAAAAACAAACAAACCATTTGAAGAGTTCAGGTGCAAAACCAGGTAAACACCATTCTAAAAATATAGTTTAATTAACAGGTTTTTACCTGAAAATAATTTTAATTCTCACTTATTCCACTTTTCCTATGATCATATGGTTATGGAGCAATGAACAAAAAAGCAGGAATATAACAAAATAACTTGTTGAAGGTTTGATTCCAATGTTTATTTCCATTTTTGGATTGCCGTTTATGTGGTTTTGCTCCTGAATTCTTCATTTCTTGCTGCACCGAAGTGAATAGCTAATCAATTTAATAGAACCTATCGCTGTTGAGGCTCAGAATTTCCAGCATTTGTTTGTGTACGCTACCAGTGAATGGACATGGGTTCTCTTCAAATATCGCAGAAGGTAATCATTTAAAATAGATGGTACTTCAAACTAAATTAGAGTGTATTTACACTGAACAACCTGAGATATTAATCTACGAAAATATTACTACCACTTAAAGCTATCGGGTTATGAAATAATTTAAAATAAAATATTAGCTCACCTGTAATATATTCCCATGACTGAGATAATGCAATGTTTATTATTACAACATCACTCAACAATTCGAGGGGACAATACACAAATATGATTCAACTAACATCACATAATGATATTGGTTATATGTATGTGGGTGTATATATATATGCTATATAAGCCATTATACGAATATAATAAGCCAGAAGACCATCTACTCCCCAGGCACTAAGTCATCGGCTGGTCACCTACTCATTAGGTCATCTATTGGTACCTCATGACCTCCCCATGTGGCGCCACCTGCTCGCCCACACCTCAGCGGCCGTTATCCTCACCCACTGTACCGTTGAAATTATGTATATATATATATATATATATATATATGTGTATATATACATATATATATATATATATCTACTTATGCAATATGTGACAAGATGATCATTGACAATAACCCTTTGCTGATCATTATTACATATCCTCAATGAGTGAGGCGTTGCCTTGTGGGCATGCACCTAGAAATACAAAGGGTTTATCTATTGTATATATACTTGTATATTGTGTAAATATGTTGAATAAATTATTTTCACCAAGATCCTGTGGAATCATGTGTTGCAATCTCTGTGTTCGACACTGGACGGATTCGAATCTACAGTCGCTCTCAAATATGTCACCCTTTGTGTGGGCATCTATAGTGACCACACACTTAATGCCTTCAGATTGAATCCTCATTTTGGTCCAATTCTCGTCAAGTCCGCTATAGTCATGTGGGCGTGTACGATTACATCGTAGACTTATAGAGCATGGGCACTGTTTGGTTGGTAGAAACAATCGGTAGAAACAGCTGTGTTATATCTACGCTTCTCTCGGTTAGTATAGGCAGGTTTCACGTGCAACAATCTACAAGGGAGCGGGACGTAGCTCAGGCGGTAGAGTGTCCACCTGTGAAGGTTTGGATCATCCGATCAATCCTGCTCAGTGGACACATTTGCAGTTTGGGCTATTTTCTGTTCCAACTAGTGGTCCACAATTGGTTCATCAAAGGCTGTGTTATGTGCTGTCCTCTCTGTGGCAAAGTTCATATAAAAGACCCTTGCTGTTTATCGGAAGGAGTAGCCGGTGTGGTGGCAGCAGGGTTCCTCCAAAGAAATATGTCAGAATCACCATATGTTTGATGTCCAATAGTTGATGATAAAAAAAAATGTGTTCTAGAGGTGTCATTAAATAAAACAAACTTAAAAGACAGACAAACGCCATCCAGGCCGAAATGAAACCATGACTACCACGTGTGATCATGTTTTGTTCGTAGAAGCTGCCACATCCATTATGTAATGTCCTACTCAATATGAAATTGATAGACTTTCACTGGATTTTGGAAAGCACACAAATATATTCTATTATGCAAATGGTTAATTCAAGTGAAGTGATTTCCAAATAAAACAACACTCATCTACTTTTCATTTATTTTATTTATGCAAGCCAGACAAGTATTGAGGTCGGAATCACATGGCAATGACGTAACTAACCCCTGTGCACATTTGCGGGTATTCGGTGAACTATGAGAACTGCAGGTGGTGCCACCTATCGGATCGGCCTAGAACTACAATGAGATCGTGTACGCCAACTGGCGGAAATTGGTATGCATTTCCAATCCAGCCGACCGGTGTGGCGTGCTCAGCCGTGTCCCGTGCTCAGCTGTGTACCTATACTCAAACTCAAGGCATTGTCAATGGTCGTGAGTAATTTTCATACAGAAAATACAGAACAAGTGAAATATCTCTAAAACCACACCACCTATTATCAAATCTTCACCAAAAAGATTATATTAAATTTATAAGGTTAGGGTTCTTGATTTCTATTAATTTTGATTAAAACTAATGTTTTGCACTGCGCGTACCGTCAAACTCAAGGCATTGTCAATGGTGGTGAGCAATCTTCATACAGAAAATCCAGGAAAAGTGAAATATCTCTAAAACCACACCACCTAGAAACAAATCGCTTGGTACACATATAGAAAACATCTTTACCAAAGATATTATATTAAATCATGTTTATATGAAGATTTACATGTTGTGCATATTTCAGAATTGAGATTTCTATCTTATACCCGGTAGTTATAGGGACTGAACTATACGGCAATGAGCCACATTAGCCATTAGGAAGGTAGGCATGGACAGGGTGATTGCATCAGGGAGCCTAGGTGGTGTATTCGGTTAGCATATAGGTACGACAATGCGAATAAGTGTGGGTTTGAACTCTGCTCCAGGCACAATATTTCCCATGTTCATCATTATAATGGAGACCAGCTAGATAAGCATCGCTTTTCTGGGCTCCTTCTGTCTGTAAGAATTTGTATGCATTTGTCATCGGGGTGATGAAAATGGGAAATATTGTGCCTAGAGCGGGACTTGAACCCACATCTCTTTGCATTCCGGACCAGTGTGCTAACCATTAAACCACATAGGCTCCCTGATATCAAAACACTACCCACGCCTACCTGTCTATGTGATTACTTGCCTGAGAAGTCAGTGCAGCCTACTACACTCGTCACCCTGGAATTGTAAGTCTTTTAAATGGTCATTTAATGATTACAATTACACACATACAGGCAATGCACTTACACATACATACACAGGGTAGGTTCAACAACCATACAGTGCATAGCTTGTACAGGATCATGGTCACGGCAACCAGTGTCATGGGTGTGATGAAAATGGGAAATATTGTGCCTAGAGTGGGACTCGAACCCATATCTCTTTGCATTCTGGGCCAGTGTGCTAAACATTACACCACCTAGGCTCCCTGATATCAACACACTACCTACGCTTACCTGTCTATGTGGTTACTTGCCTGAGAGGTCAGTGCAGCCTACTACACATTTATTGTATCACATCAGTTTATAGTAAGCATACCTTGCAGAGAGTTAAAATGAAAGAATTGAATTGATAATGACGCTGGTGCTATGACAAGGATCCAAGTTAAAACTTTCAAAACCAAAATTATTATCTAGATTTAATTCTACATCTCTAAGTTAGATGCTGGTGCACTTATTGGTCATTTGTTGCTGCATAGAAGAGGATCAATCAATCAATAGTTCCGTCCTCTAGTCGAGGGTTGGATGCAATGGTTCTCCACTTGTCCCGATGGTGTGCTGTTCTGATAGACTGTGAATAATTCAAGCCTGTCCACTGTGAAATATTTGTAAACCATGATGTTCTTGGTCTCCCTCTCCCTCTGCTGCCATTCACCTTCCCTTCCAACAATGTACGGTATATTGAACTCTGACGAATGATGTGGCCAAAATAAATAAGTTTCTTTGTCTGTATAGTGGCAAACAAGCTTTTCTTATTTTTAATTGTTCTGAGAACTTCTTTGTCCATGATATTTTCATCATCCTTCGATAGAAGAGAATACTGATAATTTAATAGTTACTGCTCAAGTGAATGGTGTCATAACCTTGATATGCTTGGCAAAGATAATTGTGCATGTCTGCACTTCAAATATCTCAAAATTTAGCCATTTAAAATAAGTTACTTCAAATTAAAGTAAGATAGGCCTACAATAAAACCTCCCTAACGGACCAGCTCCACAGATCGACCACTCCCCTCTATCGATCGCTTTATTTGGGTCTCTAAAATACCATTGTAACCATATTCTAACTCCTTAAACCGACCACCGCTTTAAATGGACCACTTTAAATCGGTCCCAAGGTCGGTCGATTTAGGGAGGTTTTACTGTAGTTTATAACAATCAACCTAATATATTATGTATCTAAGAAAATGGCAGAAATTCAAAACCATCGGCATATATTCAACTTTAAATCACCTAGAATATGGATAATGCAAACAGAACAGTAGACTAACAACAAGCATGCATAATTATATATCACCTTTATTTGTTTATTAAACGGTATATAATCCAGAAAGAGGATTTTCCTTCTTAGCATGATATTACACTCACTCTAACGGATGTTCCAAGAGGATAAGTGGCTCCGATAATAAAGGCCAAGCGGATCCACACATTTTTCCAGTATTTCTCAACGTTTTGAAATATTGGGCCGATGCCAGAGATATACTATAAAAAGTCAGTCACATCTGGCCAATGTCAGACATCAGATATCACATTTCCCACCATTTTTCAACATCAAATATCACATTTCCGACTGCTTTGCTACATCTGACCGATATCCGACATCCAATATCCGACCCCTTTGTCACATCTGGCCAATGTCAGCTTTCAATATCCGATGCATAAGATCTGTTCCAGCGTTTAGCCGAAGAACCTCTGTGTGCTGGGATGCAAGTTTAATATTGTCATGGAGGTGAGGAAAATGGGAAATATTGTGTCAAGAGCAGGGTTTTCGGTCCACACCTCCTCCTATTCTGGGACTAGCGTGGTAACCATTACACCACCTAGACTCATTGATGCCATCACCCTATCTTTGCTTTAATGTGTATGTGGCTCATTGTTTGTGATGCAAGTGCAGACTACTAAAATATAGATAAAACAAAGTAGTAATTTATCTAAGGTGGAATCATAGCTAGCAAACTATCACCATATTTTCTATCAGACAGAAACAGAGCATAATAATGTTACTGAGGGTGGTGATCACGAACCATGTGTGAAAACTATCTAGAGATCAAATAATGAGGATCACATGTTTTCTTTTCTACTGAGCTGAACAGCCAATATCGTGAAAGCAGTACAGTGGTCTCCCTCTTAAACGACCACCCTTACCGCAAAGCATGTGGTCGCATCAGGGAGGTGATC
This sequence comes from Branchipolynoe longqiensis, assembly GCA_030323885.1. Lineage (NCBI taxonomy): Eukaryota > Metazoa > Annelida > Polychaeta > Phyllodocida > Polynoidae > Branchipolynoe > Branchipolynoe longqiensis. Next base: position 23,938,080 of record CM059190.1, on the reverse strand, counting down.
ACTGGTGAGAGTGTAAGGATTACGGTGAGTGACACATTTAAATATCATAAAATCATACAATGGCTACACATTAAGTAATTAAAACATCACGTAATGACACTTGTTTTAAAATGCCCATTTAAATCTGATCACATGATCAACACATGGAAGTTCCTGAATGTTGAGTATAATGTGGATGAGGCCTTGCTATTCAGACACATACAGGGAAGCAGTACCAGAGGTCACTCCAAGAAGCTTTTCAAGCCAAGGTACAACAGCTAACTCAGAGGGGCCTTCTTTTCACAGTGAGTGATAAACATGTGGAATGAGCTACGGGAAGAAGCGGTGGAAGCAGCTACCATAAATCAATTCAAGAATGCGCTGGACAGGGCCTGGGCCAGAGAAACATTCCTGGATGATTTCGAGGCTGCATACCACTAGAGCTGAGAGCTACAAGCTTTGTATTGGACTACTGACAGGTAGCAGGCTGGTTCGCTGCTGGGGTTTTATGTCCTGCCAGCAGCATCTAAAGTCATATCAGGAGGGGTGCCGACTTGTGGCAGTGCACAGTCATGGTGACTTTATAGTGCTGCTGATGCGGATTCCGAGGGACACCAGTTTGCCAGGGACACTTCCATTCAAATGCATTGTTACCGGACGTGAGCAAATCTTCATACAGAAGTCAAATATCTCCCAAATTACACCATATAGAAACAAATCGCTTGGTACACATATAGAAAACATCTTTACCATAAAGACTATATTAAATTTATAAGGTTAGGGTTCTTGAATTCTATTAATTTTGAATAAAACTAACGTTTTGCACTGCACATACCGTCAAACTCAAGGCATTGTCAATGGTCGTGAGCAATGTTCATACAGAAAATACAGAAGAATTCAAATATCTCTCAAATTACACCATCTAGAAACAAATGGTTTGGTACACATATAGAAAACATCTTTACCAAAAACATTATATTAAATTTATAAGGTGAGTGACGATGCTGTTCGATTTTTACGCATGTGCAGAAGCGATGTGTCCCTCGCAAACTGGTGTCCCTGGGAAACCGCAACACTGCCCAACTGGGAGACCGGGCTGCCAGCACCAAGACCCAACATTATCCTGGTAGTGAGCAAAGCAGACCTTTGCCTTGTTGTAGTAGTGCTGAGTACCCGGCTATGTAGCGACGAACATCAATTATGAAAGTCATTAGTTTAACTCAGTTGGGATTCAAACTCCTGAGTTTCTGCATGGCAACACTGCGATTTTACTGATTCAGCAACCATGTCATGTGACAAGTAGTATGTGAAGAGTTCAAGTGCAAAAACCAACAAATGCCATCCAGGCCAAAATGAAACCATGACTATGCGCTTTGAGCTGAAGCTGCTATCATTACGATAATCAAATCTGTTGGTTTCTTTCCACCCATTATATGATACCCTACTCAATATGAAATTGATAGAATTTAACTGGAAAGCACAACACTAAATTACAGTTGACCGAAAACGACTAAGATGGATTGGTTAGTTTGAGTCCCTAATACTGGCGTTCTCTGTGGTGGAGTGGTTAGAGTGCCTGACTTTTTTCTAGGTCAGACTCCTAATCTGAGGGTCGGCGGTTCGATTCCCCGTGCCCCCAGGTCTGCCAATTTGGATTTCCACCGCTGTGTATAACTTACAGCGTCATCAAAAGCCGGTTGCTCTCATACCATGTCTATGTGGTGTGGGAGGTTAAAAATCCCTTGGGTCGGTAAAAGTGTAGACTCAGGCTTTCTCTCGACCAGCAGTGGAATGAGGAAGACCAGTCGTCTATGACTGAAATTTCCCCTGCTTAAACACTAATGGACCAAAAAAAAATCTGCTGATATGTAATAATAAAATATAATAACATCGTACCAGAATTCGCCTTATTAATAATTCCCTTCCGTGCCTTTATACTCGCATATTGCTTAAGGCGAATTCTGGTACGACGCTAGGATTCATTGGACCCAGAATTATTTAAATGAAATTCAATCAACTGAAACTCAATTTAGTGCAAACTGGCTCTTTTCGTGATGGCTTTTTATGGACCTCTATATTCGCGTTCTAACGAGCTTCCACTGTACATACTCTTCATTTGCCATCTATTGCACTGCTTTTCATAGACATTTAAAAACAATGAATTGACCACCTGCTGGTAGTGGTATGGAGCAGGTCAGGATGGGTTCAAACCCCGTCCGAGTCAAACCAATTACTTTCTAAGGGCGTATCTATTAATCAACTCTGGTCACACAAGCCATTTTTTGGCGCATGCGCACTCTACATCCTCGGCTCGCATAATCGAACATGCTCAGGGTGGACAAAATGGTGGCTGAATCCAAAACTCTTTTTTGTAGTAGGAATAACCGATGTAACTACAGCAAAATAGGATTTAAAGCATTTTATGATTACATAGTTTAGTTATATTTTCATTTCCTTATTACAACAACAAAAAAGCATTAAAAAACACTTAGGAATTGTACTGGTAGTGGTTATCCTACAGGTACACACACAAATGTGACGGCATTGCTCCGAACTAACCACAGCCAAGAGGTGGGTTACTGGGGTCGGGACTTTTTGCACACGGCCCGTGTATTTTTAAACTCCACTCACGGTGTTCTATTTGAAATTCTAGCAACTCGGGTGACCACTTGTGGTGTTCTCTGTGGCGGAGTGGTTAGAGTGTGTGAGTTTTTTCTAGGTCGGACTCCTAATCTGAATGTCGGTGGTTCAATTCCCATGCCCCCACCTCTGCCAATTTGGATTTCTACCGCTGTGTAGAACTTACAGCGTCATTAAAGGCCAGTTGCTCTCATACCATGTCTATGTGGTGTGGGAGGTTAAAAATCCCTTGGGTTGGTAAAGGTGTAGGCTCGGGCTTTCTATCGACAAACTGTCTAATGGTGAAAACAAGTCTATTCAGACTTATCCATGACAGGCAGTATAAATCTTCAACAACAAAAAACTGAGTTTCCCGGGTCGTGTTAATCAAATACGGCCAAGCTGACAATAAGTTGCCCATGTCAGTCGGAATTATTAGAATAAGAAAGTGAGAAATGGAACGAACAAGACAAATTGGCATGATTTACATTTCCCTAGATTACCAATTAAAGTTGCCTAGCCCGAAGAAAGCATCACATTTTCGAAAACAAAAAAAAACTCATCTAGATTTGATTCGAACTTAGATACTGGTGCAGATATCAAGTAATTGTCGCTGCATAGAAAGGCATGGCAAGTCAACTTAATAGATCCTGTTAGTACTGTAGCCAATGGGAGCTAGCATTTTTGACATGCATGCCAAGATTAATCTATGGTTTCACATCAAAGTTACTAATCACAGCAAAGTTAGTAATTTATAATAGAAGTTAGTTCAAACTAACGTATGATAGCTTATGGCAGTGGATTTAAAATATGTATCCGAAAATAAGGCAAAATATCAAAACCATCAGACTTTGCAATATTTAAATAAAAGCACATCTATTTTAAGTACAGTTTCATTTGGTAGCCTAGACTGTCCTAGATGTAGTAAATGAGTCATTCTTAGATACTGTTTACCACATTCGTGATGTGGAAACCAAAAGTGCAAATATTAAAAATAATAGCTTGATTGATTGATTGGTGGTTTCTTTACACCGTGTCGGAAGCATAGGCCATATTCACCGCGAGAATTGTTTGTTTTTGTATTCAACCATCGCCTTTACATATAATGTAAAAGCATACAATCAGTTATGTGTCAAAAGACATGAATATTTAAAAGCTCAAAATCATATAATTAAATAAAATAGATGAAAGAATTAATTAATAAAAATTGTTTTAGTGAACTATATGAGGTGGTACAGACCAGCTGCCCTCAAAAAGGCTAAAATGTCTTCTTGTTTTACTTTAGTAAACAGGTCATGCATGCTGTTTGCAGTGTAAAATTGTTGGCACAGTGCCATAAATAATAGCAGAACACATTCCAAATAAAAACGGAAAGCATTCGAAATAATACAGAATCCATGTTGTGCATCTGTAAGAGTTTTAAAAAAATGCACATTTTGATCTGATTAAAATTCATAAAAAAATTGTAATTACTCATTTAACATCAAAATCAACCACACATCTAAAGCCCTGTTCACACGGGCAATGTAAATCGATTCGTAGAAAGCGACTTGCCTAGTTCGCCTCACATTTGCCGTGTGAACGGATGTCTGAGGCGGATTAGGGCTGATTCGACTCACGTGATGCGGATCGTGTAGACCACCTAAGCGAGGTAGTCTACGTGAGGCGATTTCTCTGATTCGATTTATTTTGTCCGTGTGGACGCACTGAGGCGGATTAAGCACCTCACACTCATGCGCAGTTGACCTTAGTTTGTTGACTTTCCGGTCGATCAAAAGCGCATATTATATAATTTAATTAATGAAACCGCTATCTACGCACAGATATTTTTTTCATCATTTATTTTTAGGGTTTCACTGCCCAGCAGAAGTTTTGATCGTTCCAAACCAATAAGGTTCATTAAATACATATCTAGGTCGAACCCACACTCTCTGGTGCCAGCATCGTCGAACCCAAAATGGCGCTGGTTAGTCTGTACTTGCTCATGCGCAGATATCCACTTCCGCCTCACGCAGTGTCCGTGTGAACGGGCGCCTAATTCGCCTCACCTGATTCGATTTGCCTGATTCGCCTCACATTTTGCCCGTGTGAACAGGGCTTATAACCTCATTGCAACACAGACAATAAATGCAACGAAAATGTTATTGACTACAGTAAAGCAAAAACAAAACAAAAACATGATTCTAAGCAAAAAAGAGTGTGTCGATATGCAGATTTACAAATGTTCACATTATCACCAATCCATACGAGCATAATTTCCCCCCCCCCGCCCATATCATTTGTGATGTGGAGTATATCCAATTTTCTGACACAACTAACAAACATAGGCAATACTAACTATTTGACTTGCCAGAAAGCACACAACAAAAAGGAATGACTCATTAACAATGAAATGTGGAAACCAAATATGTAGTCCCCAGAGTACAAAAGGAAATAAAATGACCCAAATACAAGTATCACCGCAGGACCGGCTTCATTAACCAGCGTTCTAACTCCTGGTTCTTGGGCGGGCCACTCTGTACGGTAGCGCCACCTGTCGGATCGAGCACCAACTTCAACAGACGCTGGGGATCGTAGCGGTTCGTCAGGTAGTTGCCGCTGACCGTGTACTGCTGATGGAGGCGACAGGGGTCATAAGGTCGCAGACAGACATCACCTGGAGGGCAAGAAAGGGAAAGGGTACTGTTTGTTGGTGTTTTACATCCTAGCAACATCATCTTCAAGGAGAGGCCCAGACTTGAGGTCAGGAGGTAGTAATCTTTCTTTTGAGTAGCAGATTCACGGTAGTCTTTTTTTTGTTTTTTACCATAACCAGCTGGCATTAGAAGCCCAATAGGGCATAGGTCAGCCTGAAGAGGATCTGTCAGTTAATCTGTAAGGTACCGACTTGCAACAGTGCACCCTCATGGCGACGGTATAGTGCTACCCAACTGGCAGATCAGGTTACCACCGCCATGACACGATATCCCACTCAGTCACATTATCCTGACCCTGAGCTAACCAGTCTTTGCTCTATCTTCAATATGCCGAGCGCCAGACTAGGTAGTGACAGGTATCAATTTTCTAAGTCATTGCTTTGACTCGGACTGGTTTCAAACCCACAACCTTCCACACGAGAAGCCTGCGCTCTAATGATTAGGCCATCCCTCATGTAAACATTAGCCAATCTAGACACCCTGACCCAAGCAACTATAATTCCAATAACCTTCTCCTCAACTTTCAATTCCTAAGTTCTCATCTGGCGACAACAACTTGAAGCCATTGGCATAAAGCTACACTTACCTTTTGTTGAGTCGAAAGCGAAGTTATTCAACCTGGCGTGTATGATCCCAAAGTGGTCTTCGTACCAGTGGGAGTCTTCACCGGCCTTGCCGATGGCCGGCCTGAGGAACACACCGGAACCGGAAGTGGATTCACAAGCGGTGAGGAGTGCACCTGAATGCATGGCGCTTATAGTGAAGTACTGTGGAGGACTGCAAACAAAGCAAACGCCTTCATCCAAGTGTAGTTGGACTTGTTTGTTATACATGTTACCCTCCCCAGCTGTTACACACACAAAGTAAAGCTTGTTTTATATCAATAACAACTCCAGAACACATGGATTTTTATCTTCGGCTATTGGATGTCAACCATATATGGTAATTCTGCCATATTTCTTTGGATGAAACCTGCTGCCGCCACATAGGCTACTCTTTCTGATAAGCAGCACGTGGTCTTTTAAATTGTATATGCACTTTCCTACAGACAGGACAGCACATACCACAGCATTTGATGAACCAGTTGTGGACCACTGGTTGGAATGAAAAATAACCCAAACTGCAAAGGTGTCCACTGAGCATGATCAACAGGTTTGACACCTTGTCAGGTGGACAGTCTACTGCATGAGCTACATCCCGCTATGCGCCCCCCCCCCCCCCCCCACATACCCACCCCACATTCACTGATTCAGCAAGTTTGTTGGTAAATGTATTATTCTGCTGAAATAAGTCAATATGTTTTCAGTGCTGAAGCTCTGATCTTCCCAACCTTATTCACCTCATAATTATTTACACAAAAAGTGGTGTTCAGACGATATATGGCAGTAAATGAATGAAGGTATGGTAAAATTACTCAAGAGTTCAGAAACAAAACCATGTAAACGCCAATCCAAAAATGGACTCAAACATTGGAATCAAGCCTTCAAACAGTTAATTTGTTATATTCCTACTTGTTTGTTCCTTGCTCCATAATCATGTGATCCTATGAAAAGTGGAATTAGTGAGAATAAACGTTATTTTCAGGTAAAAATTTTAACTCGATTTTGGGATTAGCGTTTACGTGGTTTTGCACCTGCACTCTTCAGTTCTTATTATCCCAGTCACATTAGGCTTGCAACCATTTTGAGACCTCTTGCGACCAAAAGAATTCTAGGTAGTCACCAAAAGATCTCTATTTGGTGCTCAGCGGTCCCTGACCCACTGACAACCATGTTGCTTGCAAGGAGGCTGCAGGCTTTGCACCACAAAACCTCCTTGCGAGGAAAATGGTCGTCTGGATGTCACCCACTGATCATTTTCATAAGTTGGCGATCAATGCGCGATTGGTCACACAGGAAGTCTGCACTCTTACTGATTTGATCCATGCATCTGGATTGATATTAGATAGATGGATGCGAGTAGATTCATGGCGATTACTATGAGTGCCAAGGTTATCCTATTCATTTATAGTTACACAAGATGCAGTGGCTGAATTGGTAGAGCGCAGGACTCCCATACGGGATATCGGGAGTTTGATTCCCAGTCGAGTCAAACCAATGACTTACAAAATTGATACTTGTCACTTCCTAGCTTGGTGCTCAGCATTAATAGGATAGGGCAAGGACTGGTTAGCTCACCATCAGGATAATGTGACTGAGTGAGATATCGGATCATGTAGCTGGTGGCTTGATTTCCTATTGGGGCAGCACTATAAAGTTACCATGAGTGCGCACTGTCACAAGTCGGTACCCATCCTGATATGACCTTATATCTTGCCGGGACAAAATTCCAACAACCAACCTTTAGGGTTACGACTGTGGGTACTATTCATTTTTAATATCCGTCAAGCTAGTGGCAATCAGTCAGCCATTCCGCTGGAATTAGCCGATCGTAATTCCCTATTCAAATATGCTTTTGAGAACAAAACCTTACCCGTATTCAAATGTCCAGTGCTGGTTTTTCTGTGCGTTCCATTGGTAGAGGCACACCTCTGCCCCTTCAGCTTTGTTCGCCTTCGCGATGTCAATAACCTGACTGAGGTCCTCCCTTCTGGCAACAGTCGCTCCATTGACAACAAGGTTTTGACCGCTGCTTTTGTTGTATGGTAAGGCCTTCAGCGGAAACCCTGTGAATAAAGCAACAGAGCGATATTCATCGCGGGGGGGGGGGGAGGTGGCATGATCAAGACCAAGACCAAGACCAAGACCAAGAACAAACATTGTATATACCTAAGGTTGCAAAGTCCGATGAAAGCATCAGATTTTCAAAACTAAAAAGAACTTATCTAGATTTGATTATACATATCCAACTCCGATTCGAGTGCACTCATTAAGTATTTGAAGAGTTCAGGCGCAAAACCACGTAAATGCTAATCCAAAAATATAGTTTAAATAAAAGATTTTTTCATGAAAATTATTTTAATTCTCGCTAATTCCACTTTTCCTATAATCATATAGTTATGGAGCAATGAACAAACTAATAGGAATATAGCATAATTGATTTTTCTAGGTTTAATTCTAATGATTATCTCCATTTCTGGATTGGCATTTATGTGGTTTTGCGCCTGAACTATTCCTTGTTGATACATCGAAGGGCATAATAAGTCAACTACCGGCTACTGCTGAAGCATATGGGGTCAGAGTTTTGACAAGCACGCCAAAATTAATTTAGCACGTTTACACTTAAAATATCTCCCATCTTCGTCATTTTAAATTAAAAGTACTTCAAACTAAAGTAACGCAGATTACAAGTATCAACCCGATATATTTACATAAAGCTGCATAGTCTGATAAAGCATCAACTTTTCAAAACCAAAACAATTACCTAGATTTAATTATATATATCTAACTTAGATACCTCTGCACTTATTATGTATTTGTTGTCACATAGAAGGATGCAGAAAGTACTAACATCTAGAGACATAAATATAAAAACAAGACTCCGACTGCTAAAATGCTATGTGTGGTCTACACTTTTATATTGCTGCGAGACATGGACTTTGAAGAAAGCAATAACAACAAAGCTTGAGGCATTTGAAATGTGGCAATACAGAAGAATGTTAAAAATTCCATGGACAGCAATGATAAGCAACGTGGAGGTCCTAACAAGAATGAAAATAAAGAGACAGATAATACAAACGATCAAAAACAGAAAAATTAAATACTTTGGCCACATGATACAACACCAGGAATCACAGAGAAGAATACTGGAAGGGAAGATAGAAGGGAAAAGACCAAGAGGGAGAAGGAGAACAACATGGATGGACAACATCACTGAGTGGACAGCAATGAGCTATGCGGAATGCGTGAGAGGAACGAATGACAGGAAGAGATGGAGGTCCATTGCAACTAACCTTCTTCGAGAAGACGGCACCCATTGATTGATTGAGAAGGGAATACTAAGTCAATTTAATAGAACCTGTTACTGCTGAATCTATGGGGTCAGAGTTTTGACAAGCTTGCCAAAATTAATTTAGCACGCTTACACTTCAAATATCTCCCATGTTCTTCATTTTAAATAAAAATAACTTCGAAACTAAAGTAATGCAAATAAATATATTAACCTGCTATATTTATTTAAAGTTTTACAGTCCCATGGATTTGAGCTTCTGCCATTTCTCTGAGATAACAATTTTTAATTGATTGTTTTAATCCATCTTGCTTTAGTTTGAAGTAACTTTTATTTTAAATGGCTAAGTGTTGAGATTTTTTAAGCGCAAATATGTCAAATTAGTTTTGGCAAGCACACCAAAACTCTGACACCACAGGGTTCAGCAGTGACACATTCTATTAAATTTACTCAGCATTCCATTATTTATGGCAACAAATGTTTAATAAGTGTATCATTATCTAAGTTAGATATGTAGAATCCATTCTAGATAATTATTTTGGTTTTGACAATTTTATCTTTTCAGCGGACTTGACAGCTTTAAGAAAATCACCAACACTCAAACCCATCGGACTATGCAACTTTAATACTAAAAGGAACCAAGCACATAGTTTATTCCTCGGCTAAACACGGAACATGTTCTCGATATTTAAAGCTGCATAGTCCGATGAAATCATCAAATTTTCAAAACCAAAGCAATTATCTAAAATTGATTCTACATATCTAACTTAGATACTGATGCACTTATTAAGCATTTGTCGCCACACAGAAGGGAATAGTGAGTCAATTGAATAGATCATGTTACTGCAGAATGCTATGGTGTCAGAGTTTTGGCAAGCTTGCCAGAATTAATTTTGCATGGTTGCACTTCAAATATCTCAAAAGTTAGCGATTTAAAATAAAAGTTACCTTAAGCTAAAGTAAGGTACATTATAACGATGAACCTAATGCATTCATCTCAGAAAATTTCGGAAACTCAAAACCATCGGACTATGCAACTTTAAATCAACACTCACGATTGGTGTCAAGGCAGTAGCCATTCAGCTTTGACCTAATTGAGCCAGTCACGTGATCCTCAAACCAAAGCTGATTGGCTGGCCAGGTGCTGTTGTGGAACTGCGTGATGAGCGTGGTGCCGTCGGTGGCCACACTTAGAACTAGGTCATTGAGCCAGCTCCTCATGGTGAAGCAACGACCTGTGGTCGGTGTCCTGTAACACAGTCCACAAGGATAAGCTTTCGTTCATTGTTCAGGGATGAAAGTGATCTTCAACAAAAAACGCAGAAACTTTGACGCCAACAGCGAATTACCGTGAAAACGCAGATTTCCCCCCATAGCATTAGGACTGTCATGGAATCGCGGGGAAATGACGAAAGTCAGGTTTCAACTATCCTTGTTGTGACTGTATTATCGCCCATACCTAACTCTTTCTTCTTTGGGTTTTATACTATAGCAACATCTATGATCTAAGGTCACATAAGAACTGGATTCAAACTAATCAATTGCCGTCCTATACATATAATATATCATGTTTATATGAGTCAGCCTCACAAAAATGCGCCAATTGGTGGTCAATTGAAGATGTCGGCATCGCAATTCTTAAAAAACTAGTACATTTCTTTGTTTCAAATTAAATGATCCTAGAAACAAATGAGGTTGTTGTATTTTTTCGACCTTTACATTCAGGATAAATTTAAGGACTTTCCAAGACCTCTGTTAATGCTAAACTATAATTATACCGATCAACGCCGACATCCAATGATCGATGCCGACAACTTCAACAGATGTTGGCATCGCAATTCTTAAAGTGTAATGCATCTATTTGTTTTATATTAAATTATCCTAGAAACAAATAAGGTTGTTGTATTTTCTCGACCTTTACATTGAGGATAAATTTAAGGACTTTCCAACACCTCTGTCAATGCTAAATTATAATTATACTGATCGACGCCGACATCCAATGCTCGACGCCCACAACTTTCCCCAATTGGCCTCTTTTCGTGATCCTGACTCATATATATAGTATGTACTGACTATTCTGAAGGTTAATCAGTGAATATCAACAATCGAGGATTCAGATTTATTTTCTATCATAACTATCTCATATATAGTGTTTTGAAATGCACAAAGTGTCAGTTTTGAACTTGAAAATGGTGTCATTTACAATGCATAATTCATTGCTTTAGAAAACATTTATTTACCTATGGTAGAGCTGAACAATTATCATATTTAAATCTGAGAAAAAAAATGTTTCTGTATGAACCAACTATAAATAATTAAGTTGTGGAGGGCCTTATTCAAGCATCCAGGTGTATCTATATTGGCATATAATTGATTAATTGCGAGAGAATATCACCACAGCAAAAGGGCGTCCACCGGGTTCTCTTTAGTCCACTTTTAAAGTTGATTAATATACACGGGTTCGTTAATTCAGGAATATTTCAGAATATATGAATATAAACTAACAAGTATTCGCTACCATGACGCAGCCATATATCATGCATGTATTAGGTAGTGTATATGTCTACCTTAGTTCATCCATCGGACACAACGGCGCCACCTGCAAATGGAATAATTGATTTCGAGCATGTACATACATATAGGACAAGAGCATATATATAAACATTATTGTTTGTTGTTTTACGTCCTAGCAACATATACGGTCATAACAGGACGGGTACCGACTTGTGACAGTGACCAATTATGGTGGTTTTATAGTGTTCCCTCACTGGGAGACCAGACCACCAGCACGATGACCTGATATCCCACTCAGTCACATTATCCTAACACTGTCCTCCCCAGTCCTTGCCCTATCCTAATAATCCTGAGCACATATATTTCCTGTATAAGCCATTATACAAGTATACTATTTTATAATAAGCCGGAAGATTTATCTATTCCCCAGCCACTAAGTCATCGGCTGGTCACCTACTCGTTACGTCATCTAGTGCCTCATGACCTGAGCATGTGGCGCCACCTGCACGCCCACACCTCAGCGGCCGTTGCTCTCATTCAATGTACTGCTGAAATTGTTTATATATAAATATATATAATATATATATTATTCACATTATTCGGGTCCCCGTATATCCACGCTATATATACCTAAGTGATGGACCAGATAATATATTTGTTGTTGTTGGTACATTAGTTGTTTAAGCAGGGGAAATTTCAGTCGCAGGCGATTGGTCTTCCTCATTCCACTGCTCCTTGTCATATCCTAATAATGCCGAGCGCCTGGCTAGGAAGCGACAAGTATCAATTTTTAAGTCATTGGTTTAACTCGACCAGTATTCGAACCCACGACCCCACGATCTACCACATGCGAGATGGACGCTCTAACTCATTTGGCCGTCCCGTCTATAAAGGGGTGAGACGGCAGATGCTTCTTAAGCCCCGGTCATGTAGCCGTTAGTGGACGTATTTGAAAGTAGTGGAGGCTAACATAGTTGAAAGTAGTTGAACATACCACCATCCATACTTGTACATGATGTTAACTTGGTAATAATGTGGATGAGCCGTGATCTCCGATTAAATCTTTGGACATGTTAAAAAAAGTGGTATGTTAGAGGCTGAATTTGCATGCATGATGCTAACGTACTCTAGCGTACTTGGACGAAGCCCTGGTGACATAGCCATTAGTGGACGTAGTTGAAAGTAGTGGAGGCTAAGGTAGTTGAATGTAGTTGAACGTACCGACATCCATACCATAAGGTATTTATCCATACTGTTACATTTTAATCCGTACCACAACCTGCCAATTGCCATACCTAATATATTTCAATGTAGTTTAACATACTTACACCACATTTGACCCACATTAATTTATCCTACGGTTCACTACGTCCACTAAAAGCCATGTGACCTGCCCTTTCCCTTGGCTTCTTCACTGGTTTATTCCATATGGGCCTAGGTAGAATTGACTTGTCATTGCCCAAACAGGCCACATATAACCGCCAACACCGGAAGCGTCCTCACAAATCGGTAGAGCACAGGCTTCCGTTTGGAAGGTTGGGAGATCAATTCCCAGTTACATCAATCCGATGACTTATAAAATTGATACTTGTTGCTACCTATCCTGGTGCTCGGCTTTCCTAAGATATGGCAAGTACTGATTAGCTCAGTATCAGGATAATGTGACCGCGTGTCAAAATTGGGTCATGGTCAGCGACATGTCATCCTGATATTACCTTAGATGTTGCCAGGATGTAAAACCCTAACAAACATGACTGCCATAGTCACGTGACTGTGTACCTGGATGTGTTCACATACACCAGCTTAAATATAAACCGACAAATCAATAATGACCTTACACACAGTGAATCATCATCACCCACCCACCAATGTCAGCACCCACAACTCTAGATAAAAGATTCACCCAGTACTTGTAGTACACGGGTGAAGATCAGCCTTATATAAATACGGGCGAAAATAGCGTTAGTATGGAACATCACCTAAAAACTGTGGCTCCAGTATCAAATGGCTACCCATGTAGGCACAGAGTTGGTGAAATGGGAGAGAATGCAAAAAGACAAGATGGCGGCCGCAGAACGCCGTTGATTTCACTTTTAAATCTGATTAAACTAGATATTATATTATATTTTTCAACTCAAAGGTAGCGAGCTCTCAATAATACATATGTAAAGAATAATTGTTGCTTCTTAGATTGTGAAATTAGGCTCTCAATTCTTTGACCCGCATTGGTGCAAACCAACCCTATGTAAAAGGTGGCGAAAATGCGGGTCAAAGAATTGAGCAGCAGTACGGGGTGAATCTTGTATCTACCACAACTCCACCTCCCAGAGCGCTGACATACATCGCAGATATCTCCACCATCCCTCGCCGATTCACACTGATAACGCTGTTGACCGTGTCAACTCATACCAGGGCCTATATGTATGTGTCCGGGTTAGCGCTCATAACCCGGCGTCATGCGGATTTCCCGGGTTAGCGGCGAAAATTGCGTATGTATGTGTCCGGGTTAAACTAACTCGGCGAGCGTAAAGTCGCCTGCGCTAACCCCGGGCAAAACCAGGGTTAAAGGTGGGGTTAGGCACTGATTATGGCCAAATCTATTCAATGCGATCATATTTAACAGAATTAGATATGCAATAAGTGAAATTTATTCAAATTAACCCTAAAATCGAAGCGAGATTAACGCTGATGCCCTAACGGCGGCGATATTAATATGTTCGAATCGACGAATGTAAAGTAAACAAATCGCCGCCACCGCAGCGACGTCGATATCCATACTGTCCAACGTTAAATAAAAACGACCGCCGCCGTCGCCGAATCGACGCCAATATATTACGCCCAAATCTATTCAATGCTGTCATATTTAACTGAATTACATACGCAATAAGTGAAATTTCATCAAATTAACCCTAAAATCGAAGCATTATTAACGTAGCAGTTATATCGGCGGCGTTATTCATATTGTCCAATCGACGAATGTAAACAAGCACACAGGGGTTCCCCAATATCTATAAATAACTGAAACGTTAGCTAACTCGGGCACGTTTTGGTCACATACATCCCCCGTGACACATTTGGAACTCTGCGGTTAGCTAACCCGGCACCCTGCTTTAACCCCGGTCGGGTTAAAAATGGACTCATACATATAGGCTCTGGAGTATTCAGATGATGCCAATGTGGCAATCCTATAAACCAGATCACGGTTCCGACTGTGCATGCACTGAAAACGGCGTTGGGAGCAAACCAACGGCGTACGGCCATTGAGTTTGCCTATACGCGCAGTGAAAAGCGTCAGTTTTATTCAAAATTAATAGAAATCCAAAACCCTAACCTTATCAATTTAATATAATCTTTTTGATAAACATGTTTTCTGTATGTGTTCCAAGCGGTTTGTCTCTAGGTCGTGTGGTTTTATCAATATTTTACTTTTTCTGTATGGAGATTGTTCACTGCCATTGACAATGCATTGAGTACTCTGGCTATGGCTCTAACACTAGTCTGAGTGCCTAGATCTTTCTAAATCTAAATGCACATGGCATAAGATGTCCTGATTATATTGATGTAAATGCAATGCTGGATAAAAGATTAATATCTGAATTTATTATATATGTATTTTTAGTTGGTATTCTATGTTTCAAACAAGAGCTGAGATGAGCTGAAACTAGCACATTTCATAGCTGCACCCAGTGTATTAGCATGTGCCATGTGCTTTTGGGGGGGATTGTTTTGCTCTGATGCATCCCACAATGCACCGCGCCGCTGGAACCGTGATGTAGTCTATTTGACTAGCAACACGTAGCCCCTCCCCACCCACTGACCCACTGGCCTCCACCTCGCAAAACTGACAAACAACCCCAGCTCACAGTGTGACGTCGTTCCGATATCGGGCCAATGTCGGATACTGCATCGGTTCGATGTTGGATGCGCACTATCTGGCCGACACTATTTTGACCATCGGAAAAATGTTGGATCAACTTTGGGACACTGACGCAAATACAATGTCAGTACGAGATTGTATCTCAGGTGTCCGTAAAATGTCAGCCGCCATCGCAGCAATGCCAGATTTAGGTGGCAAAAGCGATATATTTCATATGGATATTTCAATTATTTGTGGCAAATTCAAGAAATTAGTAGAGAATGCACACATCAGAGAAGGCAGTGACAGAAAGCTCAGGGTTTCACTTTTAATGTTATCCCTGTCCATGTATATTCTACAATTGTTTGTTTGCAGTTGGGTTACGTCCTAGCAACATCTAAGATCATAGAGGATGGTAATTCTAAATTTGACAAGTAGCAGGTGCATATAAAGTTGTATGTGATTAATAGATTTTGCTTCTTAGATTAAGAATGTATGTACATTTCCTTTACCCAACCTTCCAAAACTTTTGTCTAATGGGTTGTTCCACATGTCACACATTGACCAACACATACACCAAATATACTATAGTATACTATAGGCTATACACAAACACATGACCGGACGGAATGGCCGAATGAGTTGAGCGTCCGTCTCCCCTTTTGGTAGATCATGGGTTCGAACCCCGGTCGAGTCAAACCAATGACTTAACAATTGATACTTGTCACTTCCTAACCAGGCACTCAGCATTATTAGGATAGTGAAAGGACTAGTTGACTCAGTGTCAGGATAATGTGCCTGAGTGGGATATCAGCTTCAGCCTCAGGTCATGGACATGATGGTGCTGGCAGCCTCGTTTCCCAGTGGCAGTGGGGCAGCACTATGAAGTTACCATGATACGATGAGTGCGCACTGTGACAAGTCAGTACCCGTCATGATATGACCGTTCTTAGATCTTGCCAGGACGTACAACTCCAACACCCAACCAACCACAAACACACACACCACCCACATGGTCATAGTCATAGTCACATGAGAGTGACATACCCGCTATCACACCCCCTCACCGCCTCATCCTCGCACCCACACCCCAGCACAATGCACGCATCATATATAATACAGGTTGTTGGTGAGATTTGGTAAAAGTGTCTTGCTCTCATTCTCATGATTAGTCTAGATATCAACCTCTCGCGTTGACTTACCTGTACTGGGGTGTGGTACTAGTAGAGGGCTATGGAAGCAGAGCAGGGGCGAAGAGAGAGAAAGAGAGAGAGCTGGGTGGAGAAACAGAGAGGGAAAGAGAGGGAGAGTGTGGGAGGGGGGGGGGGGTGAGCACTGCAGTGTGAAGTTGTATAGCCGATGCAAACTCTAAAACTCTTCCCCTACACAGCGCATGACGTCAACTCTCTTCGCGCAAACGAAAGTAAACAGAGGAACTCGGTCAGAGATACAAAACACAACAAGAGAAGGCGTGTTCACGGAGTGGTATCCTGCTGCTACACTGGTGCCGCTAGTGAAAACATGGGGTTGAGTAGAGCACCGGTGAGGGTAGCGCTGGGGTCGCGGTTGTTAGCTATATAAAACACTAGGTGGCAGCACTACGTGGATTGGGGCTGGTAATTCTAGATTTAGCCACCAGGGCGGCTTGCGTCTGTCGAAAGTGGGCTTCTTAGTTTTTTGGGGTTTTTTTTGGGGGGGGGGTGTAAAGTATTTATTCATCTGAATATAACATTTGTCAGCACCGGAACACTGGTCTTCTGGCCATCTTACTATTGGAATTGACAGTCTAAATAATCTAAATAGTCTAAGCACCAATCCTGTAGAATTAAGGGAGTGGCTCCTGCTGTATAATGTACAGCACCAGTCAATGTAGGTACAAGATTCACCCCGTACTGCTGCAGTAGGGGTGCAAACCAACCCAAATAAAAGGTGGTGAAAATGCGGGTCAAAGAAATGAGAGCCTAATTTCACACTCTAAGAAGCAACATTTATTCTTTACATCTGTCTTATTGAGAGCCCGCTACCTTTGAGTTGAAAAATATAATATAATATCTAGTTTAATAAGATTTAAAAGTGAAATCGATGGCGTTCTGCGGCCGCCATCTTGTCTTTTTGCATTCTCTCCCATTTCAGCAAGCCTGCGCCTATATAAGTATCCATTTGATACTGGAGCCACAGTTTCTAGGTGATGTTCCATACTAATGCTATTTTCGCCCGTATTTATATAAGGCTGATCTTCACCCGTGTACTACAAGTACGGGGTGAATCTTTTATCTACAGTCAATGTAGTTCATGCAAAAATGGGGAGCAGCACCAAGTAGAAAGTGTATACTCGGGGCACCTCAGACAATCATTGAGGGTTACATTTGTTCTCTTATAAAACAAGGTAAGTTTATAGTTGACAAGACATTTTGTCTGTCTTATATAATGTTCAATATGTTTAAACAGGTTGATAATTGTGTAGGATGTTCGGTGTGTTGATGGTTTGTTCAAGATGGTTAAAGTTGCATAGTCCGATGCTTTTAAGCTTAGGCCATTTTACTGAGATAAATATATTAAATTGATTGTTATAATCTATCTTACTTTAGTTTGCAGTAACCTTTATTTTAAATGGCTAACCTTGGAGATATTTGTGGTGCAAATATGCAAGATTAATTTTGGAAAGCATGCCAAAACTCTGACACCATAGGCTTATGCAGAAACGATTTCGATTAAATTGACTCAGCATGCCCTTCTATGTGGCAACCCATGCTTACTAAGTTCACCAGTATCTAAGTTAGATATGTAGAATCAAATATAGGTGAGTGTTTTGGTTTTGAAAATTTGATGTTTTCATCTGACTATGCAACTTCAACGGTGGTGGCAGGGGAGGGGGGGGGGTCCATTGGGGTGGGTGGTGGAAGGGGAAAACCCTCAGGAGAGAGCAAGCGAGGATGCGAGGGGGGGGGGGGCAGGAGCTCAGGTATTTCCAGGTAATTACTGCAGTTTGTTTGTTGGTTGTTGGAATGTTATGTCCTGGCAACATCTCAGGTCATATCAAGATGGGTAACGACTTGGGATGGTGTGCACTCATGGTGACGTTAGAGTGTTGCCCCACTGGTATCCTAATCCACTGACACTGTGGCCTGATATCCCACTCAGTCACATTAGCCTGGCACTGTGCCAACCTATCCTTGCCATATCCTATTAATGCCGAGTGCCTGGCTAAGCAACAAGTATCAATTTTGTAAGTCATTGATTTGACTCCACCAGGACTCACACTCTGCTTGTCCCGATATCCCTCACAGTCATCTTATTGTAAACGTGCCGGCTGGTCGGCGGTGTGGACAAGTCAAATGAAAGCACTACAGGTAATGAAGGAAACAGGTTAAGAGTGAAAAGTAAGAGAGTGAGACTCTTCAATTTATTGACTTATATAGGTTTTTAGAATTCAAGATGCCCGTGGTCACATGACTCCATTCATCAATCACAGTACAATGCAGTGGTCACATGACTCAATCCTCCAATTAGAGTACAATGCAGTGGTCAATGATCATAACAATACCATGTGGGGGGGGGGGGAAGGGGCATGTGAGGTGACTCTTCCACAGACTGTTCCTAGCCAAGCCCGGAAGTGACACTCCCTCTAAAGACTATTCAATTATACAAATTCTATACCTAATGAATAATAGTTTACCAATTTCACACATCCTCCATATGCCTTTGGATTTTTATATATTAACATTTATCATTATATAGACAGTTTGTAATAGTAACTTCACCTCGGTTCACATGTATTATATCGGACAATTTTACATTATTCTTGTCTTCTACCAATGCCGAGCACCAGGCTAGATTGTGATATGGAGGGTGGCCAATTTTGGAAGGCATTAGTTTGACAAGCTCGGGATCTAAAATCCCGACCTAAGATTGCAGACGGGACGCCCACGATCGTATCTATTCAGCCTGGAGACCAGGCCACCATGCGCATGACCTGATATCGCAGTTATATTAGTCAGATAGGTATATTAAAGTTGTATAGTCCGATGATTTTGAGTTTTCTGCCCATTTTTCTGAGATAAATATATTAAATTGATTGTCAGAATCTACCTTACTTTGGCTTGAAGTAACTTTTATTTTAAAAGGCTAATATTTGAGATATTTGAAGTGTAAATAGGTCAAATTAATTTGGGAAAGCATGCCAACACTCTGACACCATAGGCTTCTGCAGCAACAGGTTCTATTAACTTGTTTCAGTGTTCGCTTCTATCTGGCAATACATGCTCAATAAGTGCACCAGCATCTAAGTTGTATATGGAGAATTAAAACTAGATATTTGTTTTGGTTTTGAAATCTTGATGCTTCATCGGACTATATGCAGCTTTAAGCTAGCCAATTCTTGCTTTATTCTGCTAATGCAGAGTGCTTGGCTTGATAGCAGCAAATCTCACCTTTGTTTATTAATGACTTCACTCGGTCAGCATTTGAACCCTTGATCTCCATCAAGAGAAAACATCCAAAGCTCCTAAGGATTCAACCATCTAGTCCGTGATAGAGGAGTGGTGGTGGGGATTGGGGAGAAGTGGGCAGGACGAATTATTGGGGTTTGAAGTCTTAGCAACATGTGAGGGTGATACCAGAGTAGCTACTGAATGCGCTTATTAATTCCGAGTTCTGCTGGTCCTTCACGGAGGACTACAGCTGATATCCAAAATGGCGGCTGGTAGCATTGGCTTCCATTCAGGAAAGTGAGGTCGTTTTCACACCTATACTGCACAGACCTAACTGCACTTGAAGACTGGGCCAACCTGTGGCAACTACGTTTCAATGCACAGAAGTGCAAGGTCATGCACCTGGGTAACAGAAATGAAAATCTCAGTTACTACATGCACCAAGATGGAGAAGAAGTCCAGCTCCAAGTGACAGAACTAGAGAAAGATCTTGGCATATACATGGACATCGGACTCACCTTCTCATATCACAGTGAACAAAAGGTGACCAAAGCGAACAAGCTTCTAGGCATGATACGCCGCTCGTACACGTATCTAGACAATGACACGGTGAAGACACTGTACACGTCACTGATCCGGCCGCACCTTGAGTATGGCAACACGGCTTGGACACCAAAGTTCAAGAAGGACATGTCAATGATCGAGAGTGTACAGAGACGTGCTACAAAGTTATCACCAACCATAAGAGAACTACCATACGAAGAACGTCTCAGGATTCTCAACCTACCCAGCTTATACTACCGAAGGGCCAGGGGAGACATAATAGAAGCATTCAAACATGTCACTGGAAGATATGTGGTTGATGCTAGATACCTGAAGCTGGCCAACTGTAAAACTAGAGGTCATCGATACAAGCTGAAGAAGGAAAGAGCAATAAAACCTGTCAGACAGCTATTCTTCAGTAACAGGATAGTAAATGCCTGGAACGCATTGCCTGAACATGTCATAGAAGCGCCTTCCGTCAACGCCTTCAAAGGCAGACTGGATAAGCATTGGAGGGGGCTGCAATATTGCACACATCCGGTACTCGATGCATTTAATCCTAGTAAATCAAATTTTGACATGCATCGACCTGATACAGGCTATAAGCCTAACAAAATCAGAAGCGGATGAGTATGAGTATACCTATAATTCAAAATAGGCTAAACACTTTTAAGCACACTTTCCATCAATGACCGCATGCCTTCTGATGACTAGGCTTTCTACAATAATTCCAATACATTTGTTTCTAATGTATCTAGAATATTCCTAGCAAGCTAACATGCACATACCACTTGTCTAACTCTAACTGACCAGACCCTACATAAACACATCCTACAACGTTACAAAATGAATGCAGAAAATACATTCTGCTTACATTCTAAATACCATAAAATACCCACATTGATCTAACTAATATCGATGTAGTCATTTGAGACTACTGTTGCCATATTGCTGTGGAAATTGTGGGTTGCACCATTCCGTTGCGTTATATGTTGCAAATTGTGTATTCAACAGTTAGTGTATACCTTAATCTATCATACCGATTTTCAAATTGTGAATCCATGCCTGTGAGTTCAGTTCAGATTATTACGATAACAAGTGACACTAAGCATTCCTCCACTATCGATGCTATGCCGCTATCACTGTCAGGTTGGGGCAACTGGGGAGGGAGTAATGGCGGGATGGCCACGTGGAAGAATGGAAGTGCCCAGCCCGCAATGTGACATCATTTCGATATCCTGAATCGGCGTGATCAGGTTGGAGAGCTTACCTCGTTTTAGCTACGGTGGTCATTTGACCACAAAGTTAAATACCAAGGTCAAATTGTATATAAGATTAGTGTGGAGTTTTACAGTTTTGGCTATGACACACTGAGTTTTGCGATGTTTTCATATTGGAATACATCACAAGAAAGCAAACAATTATATCTAATTTCCTGAATATTCTGAGGACATTTATTTGGACCAGAATGAGTAAATTAACGGTGAATATTAGTAAATAATTCTTCAGTTACAAGAAATGGCTACAGGTCAGAACTGCCCATGATAGTACTGTGTTGGTATAGCCATTAATCCCAAACAATAGGGCACCTGCAGTCAACCATGGGGGTATATGCTGGTCTGTGGCCCACTCACATACTTCCACTTGCCATTGAGGGGAGGTCCTGTGGGAACTGTTGTTCATTAGTTAGATATATTTTTGTGTACAAATATATATTTACATAATATGTCATTCACTGTGATTAAATACATCTTATGCATAAACACCATGCATATCACTTTTTTTGCTGATAGAGAAACATCAACAAAAACATGAGCTACTTTTATTAAATGCATAATTATATTAATATTAATAAATATGCCTTTACCTAACTCAACATTGCTCGACGTTACCTGACTCGGCTTTACCCGGCTCAGCTTTACCCGACTCGGCTTTACCCGGCTCGGCTTTACCCGACTCGACTTTACCCGACTTGACTTTACCCGACTCAACTTTACCCGACTCGACTTGACCAAACCTCTATTTGACCTGACCTCTACAGGACCCGACCCGACTTGAGTCGGGTAAAGTCAGGTCGGGCAGAGTAAGGTCGGGCAGAGTCAGGTCATGCAGAGTCAGGTCGGGTAACTGGTTCGAATCTTGGAACCAGAATAACTTTTTTGTTAAAGAATGTCTTACTACTTTTATTGAATGCATAATTATATTAATATTAATAAATATGCCTTTACCTAACTCGACATGGCTCGACGTTACCTGACTCGGCTTTACCCGGCTCAGCTTTACTCGGCTCGGCATTACCCGGCTCAGCTTTACCTGAGTCAACTTTACCCAGCGCAACATTACCCGGTGCGACTTTACCCGGCTCAACTTATCCCGCCTCGACTGTACCCGCCTCGACTTTACCCGCCTAGACGTTACCCGCCTCGAAGTTAGCCGCCTCGACGTTACCTGCCTCAACTTTACGTGACCCGACCTCACCCGACCCGACTTCACCCGACCCGACTTCAACCTTCTCGACTTCACCCGACTCGACTTCACCCGACTCGACTTCACCCAACCTGACTTCACCCGACCCGACTTCACCCAACCTGAGTTCACCCGACCCGACTTCACCCAACCTGAGTTCACCAGACACAACTTTATCCGACCCGACTTTACACGACCTGACTTTACCCGACCCAACTTTGCTTGACCACACTTTGCCCGACCACACTTTACCTGACCCTACTTTACCCGACCCCACTTTACCCAACCCCACTTTACCCGTCCCCACTTTACCTGACCCCACTTTACCTGACCCCACTTCTGTTGACCCGAGTTTATCCTTACTTTTTATTTTTTTTCAGATTATTTCTATCCATATTGTTTGCTCATTATTCACATTCTGTCAGGACCTCCCAGCATTCTGCCACCAAATGTACCAGTGTGGGTTTAGCAGTTCCTCTATAGCTCAGATGGCAGAGTGTTGGTCTCAAGATCAGAGGGTAACTGGTTCAAATGTTGTAACCGGAATACTTTTTTTTTTAAAGAATATCTTCAGCGACCTCTGTGACCAACAAACAACTTTTCATTTCAATCTACAAACTGTTTTGTCTCATTTGACTGTCCCTCCAATGTCAGGCCACCATTGGTATGGATTTAGAGTTGTCCTTTGAAGACATACCTTCTCTTGTTTGATTCCGTGTTATATTTGAAAAAGTGGGTCATCCTATGAAGAGTGGCTGATGCATATATACATTTCGCCGCCGGCTCCTTCTACTTCGGGTAACACTAGCGCGTTTCCAAGCATTGTAATACACCTTGTGTCATGCATATAAATAGAACAGGTAAGTAACTGGACCGTGGCAAATTACTGCCTGACCCAACTACCAGACCCCAACCCCACCACACACACCCCCTACACACCCTTCCAGTCCTCTTGATAGTTTGTTTGTTGTTGTTTTACGTCCTAGCAACATCTAAGGTCATATCAGGACGGGTACCATGACCTGATATCCCACTCAGTTACATTATCCTGACACTGAGCCGACCAGTCCTTGTTCTATTCTATTAATGCTGAGCGCAAGGCTAGGAAGCGACAAGTATCAATTTTTAAGTCATTGGTTTGACTCGACCAGGGTTCGAACCCACGACCCCACGATCTACCAACACGGGAGAGGGATGCTCTAACTCATTCGGCCATCCCATCTGGTCCCTCTCGGTAGCAATGAATGATAAACGACCTTAGGCAGAGTCAGGTCGGGCAGAGTCAGGTCGGGCAGAGTTGAGTTGGGCAGAGTTGAGCAGAGTTGAGTTGGGCAGAGTCGAGTCGGGCAGAGTCAACTCAGGCAGAGTCGAGTCGGGCAGAGTCGGTGACGGGCAGAGTCGACTTGGGTAGAGTCGAGTCGGGCAGAGTCGACTCGGGCAGAGTTGAGTTGGGTAATGCCGAGTCGGGTAATGTCGAGTCAGGTGATCTCGAGTCTGGTAGAGTCGAGTCGGGTAATGTCGAGTTGGGTAATGTTGAGTTGGGTAAAGTCGAGTCGGGTAAAGTCGAGTCAGGTAAAGTCGAGTCGGGTAAAGTCGAGTCGGGTAAAGTCGAGTCGGGTAAGGTCGAGTCGGGTAAATTCGAGTCAGCTAAGGTCAAGTTGCTTAAGGTCGAGTCGCCCAAGGTCGAGTCGGCTATGGTCGAGTCGGCTATGGTCGAGTCAGCTATGGTCGAGTTGGCTAAGGTCGAGTCGGCTAAGGTCGAGTCGGCTAAGGTCGGGTTGGCTAAAGTTGGGCTGGCTAAAGTCAGGCCGGCTACAGTCAGGCCAGCTAAAGTCGGGCCGGCAAAACTCCGGCCGGCTAAAGTCAAGCCAGGGTAATGTCGAGCCGGGTTAAAGTTGAGCCAGGGTCGAGTTGGCTAAGGTCGAGTCAGCTAAAGTCAGGCCGGCTAAAGTCCAGCTGGCTAAAGTCAGGCCGGTTAAAGTCACGCTGACTAAAGTTGGGCCGGGGTAATGTCGAGCCGGGTTAAAGTTGAGCCAGGGTCGAGTTGGCTAAGGTCGAGTCAGCTAAAGTTGGGCCGGCTAAAGTCCAGCTGGATAAAGTCGGGCCGGCTAAGTTTGGACCGGCTAAAGTCATGCCGGCTAAAGTCGGGCCGGGGTAATGTCGAGCCAGGGTAAAGTCGAGCCGGGGTAAAGGTGAGACGGGGCAAAGTCGAGCCAGGGCAAAGTCGAGCCGGGGCAAAGTCGAGCCAGGGCAAAGTCGAGCCGGGGTAAACTCGAGCCAAGGTAAAGTCGACCCGGGGTAAAGACGAGCCCAGGGTAAAGACGAGCCCGGGGTAAAGTCGAGCCCGGTAAAGTTGACTAATATTAATATACTTATGCATTTTAAAAAGATTATTAAGACATTCTTTAAAAAGTATTCCAGTTCCAAGATTCAAACCAGTTACCCTCTGATCTTGAGAACAACACTCTGCAATCTGAGCTTTAGAGGAACTGCTTAACCCAGAGTGGTCCAATTGGTCGCAGAATGCTGGTACGTCCTGACAACATGTGAATAATTAGCAAACAATATGGATAGAAATAATCTGAAAAGAATTAAAAAGTAAGGATAATAAATAAATCAATTTAAATATAAATAAAATAAAATATGCATATGTATGCACATATATATGTCCATATATACACATATATACACTTATACATATATATGTGTATATATACATATCTACATGGATATATGTGTATATATGCACATATATACACATATCTACACATATAAATACCATTAGGTGGGTCATCAACCAAAACCTGCCGTACCTTAACATATTTGAATGTAGTGACATCACGTTTCACCTACTTGTCACCCACATTATTCTATCTACGTTCAACTACGACCACTATGGTATGTGACCGGGCCATAAAAGTTCTCTAAGCAACGTGTATGCAGGTTAGACTTACGATTACTTTCAGCACATATCACAGTTATTTTTGGTATCTCTCCCTTTTTGTAAAAAGAATAATTAATTACGGGCAAAAAACAATTTGAACACATCACCATATCTTTAAAAAAAATCGAAAAAATCGTAAAATTTCTGATTACATAGCCACATCTAACCGATGTCAGATTTCTGATCTGAAATTTCTGATAATTATTTTCAACATCTAACTAACTTTAGAATTCCGTTGTAATATTTGCGATAATTGTGCAACATCTAGCTGACAGCATACTTCGGACGCAACATTTCGAGTAATTGTTGCAACATCTAACCAATGTGAGACCCTCAATCCTTCCGATGCAGCCGATGAATTCCAACGTCGGCCCAATGTCGGTACGCAGACTGGGTAGTCCCAGACGAGGTGCAGAGCAAAGTCCTCCTTCCTCCTCCTTAACACCTACCCTCACGCCACTCTGAGTCCCCACCAGAGTCACGCCTGCTAAGCAAGAGGAGAGTCACAGGACTTCAACACACACCAACATCCAGGTCAGTCTAGCGAGAGAATCAAATGTACACAATGAGACAGTTTCCTCTCGTCTTTCCTTCGTGCGTACACCGATACCGATATATATACGACGCTTTGGTAGTGACCGACAAATAATGACCCCAAACCAGGTGCAATCAGAAGGTCAGTCAACGGGTCACGTGATCGCTAGTCAAGCTCCTGAAAGGATAACATTTTAGAAAACAATACTCCTTGACATGGGCCTGACATATTCAAATTATATAATATATAAATCTGCCCGCAGCGCCCCCCCCCCCCAAGTATTATTTCAGATATGGGTCATTCTTTAAAACTGGGCCCCACATATTTGGTTTCCACATTACGATGCTGATAATTTGTTCTTTCTTTTATTGATTGCAAGTTAAATAATTATTGTATCCTCTGTGTATTAAGAATGTTAGCAATAGTACATTTATTGAAACTATCCCAAGAAAGAATTTAAAAGTTGACTTATATGATTTTGTGCCAATGTGAAAAAGTGAGAATTTACAGATTTACACTATGCATGTAGCCAAACTTTTTTTCAACATATTTTTCAATTTTTTCCTTGAAAGTCATAACCTTGTCTGCTTAAAGTAATGCATAACATCTTGTTTGACTATGGTGTATATGTTAAAATGATATTCTGGGTGTGTCTTTGATTTTCATGTTACACGAGTGATATTATTGCTCAATGTGTATAAGATCTAATTCAAAAAGTGAAATTAATTTTTTTCAACTCTGACATATGCACAACATGCATACCTTCATAGGACATTGGATTAGGCTATTATTTGAAAGGATTTTTGCTATTATCTGGAAGGTTTTCACTTTTGGTTTCCATGTCACACTTTGGTGCCCAGTTTTAAAGAATGACCCATATATTCTCACTTAGTATCTGTTGCACTTCTGGAATGTGTTTTGATATTAGTTTCACTTCTGTTCATGTTCCATCTGGGCTTTTGTCAGCGCGAGAGCACTGGTCTTCTGGCCTTTCAGTACAATTTGTTGGTGCATAAATGAAACTATCAGTTGCAATAATAACCACATGAAGATCCTGTTTGATAATAGAAACATAACATAAATTAACTATTAATTGTACACATAACTGCATACAATTCCAGTTTAAAAAAAATATCATACTTTTGATGAATATGCATCACATGGTATTGCATGATTATAGAATTGTCTTTAAACATTCCTTTCTTCCTATGTCTTTCTCTCTTTAAAAAAATATTTTTTCAAAAAGATATAACATATCTCCAATACACATATATGATGTAAATATGCAAATAAGATGTTCCATGAAATTAACCTTATATTCCTTCAATGCAGCACTAAATGGTCAGGAACTGCACACGTATCTAATTTAGATATGAATGATCAAGAATGACAGTTATAGGACTATTGATACATCAGCACTGATATGCTGAGTTGACAGCTGGAGTAAGTCAAAAACACTACTATCACTGTTATGCAGTCCGACATGTTATGCAGTCCGACATGTAGCTGATAGTGATAATAGGATCTGTTATCTTCAATATATCTTAATACAGGCCCTGTAGCTTCTATATATCCATCGACTAACTGCAACGTTTAATGGTCTACAACATTTCCAGGTCTATAGCAAACTTAAAGAACCATGCTTTTTTTTGGTACATTAGTTGTTTAAGCAGGGGAAATTTCAGTCGCAGGCAATTGGTCTTCTTCATTCCACTGCTCCTTGCCCTATCCTAATAATGCCGAGCATCTGGCTAGGAAGCGACAAGTATCAATTTTTAAGTCATTGGTTTGACTTAACCAGGATTCGAATCCATGACCCCACGATCTACCACACGGGAGCCGGACGCTCTAACTCATTTGGCCATCCCGTCTTCAAATATGGTTAAGGTGAGAAGGGGACACTACACTCTGTTACCAAAGCCATGTTCACATGGCCAAAATGTGAAGCGAATTAGACAAATCGAATCAGCTGAGTCGAATTAGCGGCCCGTTCACACGGGCAGTACTTGGGCCGGAAATCAAAATCTGCGCATGAGCAAGTCGATACTAACCAGCGCCAGTTTGGGTTTGTCAATGTCAGCACTAGAGAATGTGGGTTCGACCTAGATATGTATGGACTGAACCGTATTGGTTTGGAACGGTCAAAACTTCTGCTGGGCAGTGAAACCCTACAAATAAATGATGAAAAACATATCTGTGCACAGATAGCGGTTTCATTAATTAAATTATATAATATGCGCTTTTGATCGACCGGAAAGTCAACAAACTAAGGTCTTGACTGCGCATGTGCGCTACGTCCTTAATCCGCATCAAATAAGTCAGATGCGTTCACACGGGCGATATAAGTCGAATCATATAATTCGCTTCATATAAACCACCTACAGAGGTGGTATAGATGAGGTGAACTAGTTGATTCGAATCAGCCCTAAACCGACTCAGATGCGCGTTCACACGCCAAATCTGAGCCGAACTAGGCAAGTCGATTCATATGATTCGAATTAACTGCCCCGTGTGAACAGGGCTCAAGACATGCAGGAAGGAGTATTATATTGCAAGTACCTGTTAGTGTTACCACATTTTCGTTACATACCATTTCTATATGCCACCGACACCATGACCTGATTTTCCACTCAGTCACGTTATCCTGAGACTGAGCTAAGAAGGGTTTGCCCTATCCTACTAATGTCCAAAGCCAGGCTAGGTAGCGAAAAGTACCAATTGTGTAAGTCATTGGTTTGATTCGGCCGAGATGTGAACTCACAACCTTTGCATGGGAAGCCTGTGCTCTTACCGATTCGGCCACCGCATCAGGTCCGGAAGTAAAATGAGTATAAAATATAAGGTATAATGGGGGCATTCGACTGGGCCCTTTCTATCCACAAGATTTACGGATGGATTGGATGATGCCACAACACACATCTGAATCATGCGTGTAGTAACCCACTTCCGGTCCCAGTCGAATGGGAATTTATAAGGAAATATTTTGATATTCGCCCAGTCGAATGCCTCCATTGTTTAATATGGTTTGGTGGGACCAGTCCCCACTTCCGAGACAGAATCACACCAGGTGGCAGCTTTAGTCCTTCCCTCAAGACCAGCAGAAAGTAAGCTCATAAGACTTATAGGCCGTAATCGATTAACACGACCCGGGCGACTCGGGTCATCCGAGTCATCAGAATCTCAAATAGAACACCGCAAGTGGAGTCGACAAATACTTGTGCCGTGTGCAAAATGACCCGACCCGAGTAACCCACCTCTTGGCTGGGGTGGCTAGGAGATATAACGTCACATCTGCGCTGGTACCATACTGCAAGATAACAGCCAGCGGTACCAGTCATACATGTTTTTTTTGGGTAATAACATAGATTAATGAAATGGAAATATAACTAAACTATGCCATCATAAAACAATTTAAATCCTATTTTGCTGTAGTTATATTGGTTATTTAACAAAAAAACAATTTTGGATTAAGCCACCATTTTTTTCACCCCGAGCGGGGAGAACCATATTCGATTATTCAACCCGAGTCTGTAGGATATGCGCATGCGCCAAAAAGTGGCTCGGGTGACCCGAGTTGATTAATCGATTACGCCCATATTGTTTGGTGGGATCGAGTCTTGTTAAATCAGAATTTAGAAGCGCATCTCAAGATTAAACCTATATAATCTAACGAAGGCATACCATATTTGAAAGAAAACCACTTACCTAACGACTAGACACAGCTGGTATACACGTGGTCAGATTCCCTCACAGGTGGCGCCGATGTGGATACTTCTGTAACTACACAGGGTCAGTAGATAGGATATAGTGATTATAGTATAGTGTAATATAGTGACCTGAAGATAGATAGTGTCCTAGTTTATATTCCCATAATAAATTATAGAGCTATTATACATATGCATATAAATACGGTATAACCTAGATACAAGATTCACCCGGTACTTGTAGTACACGGGTGAAGGACAACATAGTGTAAATACGGGCGAAAATAGGTTCAGTATGGAACATGAAGTAGAAACTGTGGCTCCTGTATCAAATGGCTGCATATATTGCCACAGAATTGGTGAAATGGGAGCGAATGCAAAAAGCCAAGATGGCGGCCAGAGAATGCCATCGATTTCACTTTTAAATCTTATTAAACTAGATATTATATTATATTTTTCAACTCAAAGGTAGCGGGCTATCAATAAGACATATGTAAAGAATAAATGTTGCTTCTTAGATTGTGAAATTAGGCTCTCATTTCCTTAACCCGCTTTTTCGACCGATTTTATATAGGGTTGGTATTCACCCATCTACTGCTAGTACGGGGTGAATACTTTATCTAGGTATAACCCTGTTAAACCAACCTTGAAGGGACCATAGAAATTTGTTTGGATTAACTGATTATCGGGTTAACCAAGCTTTGGCTTTGACTTTGACTTTGAGAAGAGTGTATTGCACATGTAATATACAATGTATGTGGACACTTTGGTTATTGTTTTTTATGTACATACAATATAACCCCGTTAAACCAAGCCGGTTAAACCAAACGATCAGTTAATCCAAACAAATTTCTAGGGTCCCTTCAAAATAATACCATTTATCATATAAAATAGTTGGTGGGGTCTCAGATGACCTAATAAACACATGAAAGTTTGGTTTAACGGTACCGGAAGTGGCCGAGGTCTGACAATTTTGTTTGGATTAACCGATAATTGGGATTAACTGACTTTGGTTTAACCAACTTTTTTATATGATAAATGGTAGTACATTATAACCCCATTAAACCAAACTTGAAGGGCCCTTCGAAATTTGTTTGGATTAATCGATCATTGATTTAACCGAGCTTGGTTTAACGGGGTTATACTGTATATATAACTATGTGCATAAATGAATTTGGTAGAAGCAGAAAACCATCAGATTATGGAATGTCAAGTAGGTAGATTACTGGACAGCTAAACTTTGGTTTCCCTTGAGAGTGGTGGGCGGGACTGTCAATACATATCCGGATACTTCTCTGTCTTATTACTAATGTAAAAGCGATGGTTTGAACAAAAAACAAACATTTCTCGCCGTGAATATGGCCTATGCTGCCGACACGGCGTAAAGCAACCACCAATCAATCAATCAATCAACTAATGTGAGGGTCACCAGACACTTATGGCGATATATCAGACCATACGAGGCCACACAGAGGCCAACTCCAGCTTGATATCACTCCATGATATCTAAATCCTATAACGGTACAGTACTGGATGCGGTGGTCGAATTACTAGAGCGCAGGCTTCCCGTGTGGAAGGTCGGGAGTTCGAAACTTGGTTGAGTCAAACCAATGACACATCCAATTTATACTTGACACTGCCTAGTCTGGCGCTTGCCATTAATAGGATAGGGTAAGGACTGGTTAGCACAGTATCAGGATAATGTGAGTGTGTGGGATATCGAGTCATGATACCAGTGGCCTGCTCTCCCAGTGTGGCAGCACTATAAATTTGTCATGAGTGTGCACTGTCACACATTGGGATCTGTCCTGATGTGACCTTGGATATTGCAAGGATATAAAACTCCAAGTCGGGAGTTCTCTGTGGCAGAGTGGTTAGAGTGTCTAACTTTTTTCTAAGTCAGACTCCTTATCTGAGGGTCGGCGGTTCGATTCCCCATGCCCCCAGCTCTGCCAATTTGGATTTCCACCGCTGTGTATAACTTACAGCGTCATCAAAGGCCGGTTGCTCTCATACCATGTCTATGTGGTGTGGGAGGTTAAAAATACCTTGTGTCGGTAAAAGTGTAGGCTCGGACTTTCTCTCTCTCGAGAGTAGTGGAATGAGGAAGGCCAGTCGTCTATGACTGAAATTTCCCCTGCTTAAACAACTAATGGACCAAAAACAACAAAACACAAACAAACGCATAACGCTTCAATCCAGGAGATGATGTTAATTATTTATTACATCCCATTAATATTAAAATATAGCGTTAGTTAGAAATGTAAGGTATGTGAGGTATGCAAGCTACAGACCGACCCATACGGTGACCTGTCAGTGACCTTCATGTTGTCCCGTAAGGGTAAGGAGGGTGAGAGGCGTCCGGGTGGGCAATAATAAAGTCAATTACCAAGAAGAATTTGTTGCCTTCTCGTCTATATCCGACAAGAAACAGCAAAGTAGTAATAATTTAGTTTGCATTAAATTGTTTATTAAATTATATATAATCCAGAAAGAGGATTTTGCTTCTCAGCATGATATTTACACTCACTCTAAGGGATGCTCCAAGATTATAAATGGTTCCAATAAAAAAAGGGCAAGCGGATCCACACACTTTCATGCATTTCTCACCGTTTTCAAACATCTGAGCGATGTCAGATATTCAATATAAAATATTGACCGCAATATACAATTACCAACCATTTAGAAATATCGGGCCGATGCCAGACATATAATATAAAATGTCAGTCACATCTGGCCAATGTCAGAATCAGATATCACATTTCCGACCATTTTACAACATCAAATATCACATTTCCGACCTCTTAGCAGCATCCAACCGATATCCGATATCTAATATCCGACCGCCTGATAATGCATAAAGAATGGCTTTATTCGGCGCCCCTGATGTAAGAAGCGACATTGACCTTGGTGGGTGGCTAAGTGATGTGTGCACAGTATTTAAAGAGGGTCCTTATCAGCACAGCGACTAAAGATGAGTGGTTACCTCAGAAATCCAATCTTATCTCTATGCGGAGTGATCTGAAGCCGGCTAAAAAACACTGACGGCTCTTCATTCGTCCACAATTTATATACACGCACAAGCATGTTTTCACACTTATATATATATTACCCAATCAATCAATCAATAGTTCCATCCTCTAGTCGAGGGTTGGATGCAATGGTTCTCCACTTGTCCCGATGTTTTGCTGTTCTGATAGACTGTGAATAATTCAAGCCTGTCCACTGTGAAATATTTGTAAACCATGATGTTCTTGGTCTCCCTCTCCCTCTGCTGCCATTCACCTTCCCTTCCAACAATGTACAGTATATTGAACTCTGACGAATGATGTGGCCAAAATAAATAAGTTTCTTTGTCTGTATAGTGGCAAACAAGCTTTTCTTATTTTTAATTTTTCTAAGAACTTCTTTATTGGTGATTATTACCCAATAACAGGCCAATATTACGATAATAATCCAAGGTCATACTCCAAATCTAGGAGTCCAATACCCCTTATGTGTATATATACGCATGATTTAATAGCAGTAAAGCTCCTTATAATTCACAAGGAAGAAGACAAACCCTACGGCAGGTGATATTTTTATTGCCCTGAAAATGCCTCAGCATGTAAACCTTCATATGAACATGAATTCTGCTGTTATTTTGAAAGTTTTTTGCTATTATTTGGAAGGTTTTCACTTTTGGTGTCCATGCCACACATTAGTGCCCAATCATAATTCCAATCAATGTCATATTCAGTGGCATTTAAGACTCTTTTGTCCTAATTATTTTGTAAGCATCCACACACACAAATAGATAAGCAAGCACATTGCCAACATGGTGGACCCCACTGACATGGAAGATGGCCACATAGCGGTAATCGCCGACATAATCAGCCCCAGTCATAGTTCCAACCAATATCATAATATTATTCACTGCCATTTAAGACTCCTTTGTCAGAATTATTTTGCGAACACACAGGCAAACACACAAACAAACAAACACACATACCTTTGCTTTTATTTACGTGAAATATAAAATGGAGTTTAGTATAAATATTATATTAATGGAACTGGAGTAGGTTAATTGTATGAAGGCCTGTGGAAAGTTCTATAACAAATAACTTGAGCTGGTTGGTTAGCACTTGTGTGTGCATGCAAGTAGGGCTAGTGGGTGATGCGTAGGGGTGTATAGGCCTGCCCCACACACTACAGAGTTCCCTGATGCCACTGTATCTTGTTTTAAATAAAGGCTTGGTCTTATCCAGCCAGAGATTTTAGAACCATATTGGAATTGTGTTTGGTTGTGTAGAGATTTCTTTGGTTTTATTCAAATGTTTTTATTCCTCTGAATACCATGTTGTCATTGCTAATGTACTGGTATTCCTGCCGTAATGACCATTACCACTACACAGGAGAGACATATACAACAATATAGATATGCAATTAATTACAAGGAAATAAGAAAACATTGGTACATGAATGACAGGTAAAGAACAATATAAGAGAAAAAAGAAACATATAAGGGGAGGTAAGTATGTAGGGGGTGGGGCATAACTGATTATCTTTCTAATGGTGATATACTCATTGAAAGGATGATGGTGGGATGTAGGGTGGGCCTTTGTGTTTGAACTGGTCTTCATGCTAATCTCAGGTGGGGCCCTATTGAGTTAGTAAGTAGGTTAATATTGATTAATCATGTACCTCAGTAGGATCAAACTAGACTCATTTTCGGGCTCATTCCGTTGAAGGTGGGGTTTTTGGTCTAGATGCCCGCTACTGGTTGAGTTTACAGTGTATGTTTGTTCTTACCATACGAGCGGTTATACACATTTATCACCTAAATGGTGTTCTCTGTGGCAGAGTGGTTAGAGTGTCTGACCTTTTTCTATGTCAGACTCCTAATCTGAAGGTTGGTGGTTCGATTCCCCATGCCCCCCCCCCCACCTCTGCCAATTTAGATTTCCACCGTTCTGTATAACTTACAGCGTCATCAAAGGCCGGTTGCTCTCATACCATGTGTATGTGGTGTGGGAGGTTAAAAATCCCTTGGGTCGGTAAAAGTGTAGGCTTAGGCTTTCTATCGACAAACTGTCTAATGGTGAAAACAAGTCTATTCAGACTTATCCACGATAGGCAGTATAAATCTTAAAGGGGACATGATGGTCAACTGCCTAACACTCAGCTGTCATGTTGGTGTACAATGTCATCTTTTGCCCTGTCTTTGACCCGTGTACAGGATGCCGACCTACTTCACCATCGCGAGCTCCCTGAACGGCATGGTGCTGGACATAGAGGGCTGCAACATTGAGCCAGGCACCAAAGTGATCACGTACGGGTGCTCGGACCAGGACAACCAGCTCTGGTACCATGACGTCTACGAGGGAGTCATCAGGTCCAAGTGCAACCACAACTATGTGCTCGACATAGAGGACGGTGGGTTGAGAACATTGTGGCAGCTTCCTTTTTTTCCAGGCACTGTTTAAGAAGCTATTGGGATTTGATGATTGTTCCACTGCATATATGTGATGGATAGCGTATTATGCGAGTATAAATACGTAAGGGAATATTACTTATGATTATTATTGGTATCCTCCATGAGTTTTGTTTGTTGTTCTTCTCTGTCCTAGCAACATCTAAGGTCATATCAGGACGGATACCGACTTGTGACAGTGCGCACTCATGGCGAATTTATAGTGCTGCCCCATTGGGAGACCAGGCTGCCGGCACCATGACCTGATATCCAACTCAGCCACATTATCCTGACACTGAGCCAACCAGTCCTTGCCCTATCCTAATAATGCCAAGCGCCTGGCTAGGAAGCGACAAGTATACATTTTTAAGGAAAAGGAGATATATAGACATGTGGGAGTGGATAGGGTGATGACATCAGGGAGCCTAGGTGATGTAATGGTTAGCAAACTGGCCTGGAATGCAATACATGTGTGTTCGATTCCCGATCTAGGCACAATATTTGTCCATTTGCATCATCCCCACAACGAGGCTGCAAACCACGGACATTGGGATATACATATATATATATATATATATATATATATATATATATGATTATTTCCATAATATCAGGCGCATTTTGGATGTTTAAACACAATTTATTTCAAAAGTTGTTTTGAAATCATGTGTATATATTTATTCAGAAAAATGATAACTATTATCACTTAATGTAAGTCCTATTGACATCATTCCATTTGCTCTGACAGGCGATCTGGTCATCAACCCCTACAACGGAAGTGAAAGCCAGAAGTTTGACTGCAGTGGAGAGACCATCCACCGCCTTCACGATGATGGGCAGGTGAGGATATGATCTGTGAACTAACCAAGTTATATAATTACACTCAAAGTAAAACTTTATTGTTCCAGAATCCATCAGTTTATAATATGCTATATACAATTTACACTTATTGAGGTGCCAAGTAGATTTAATAGTGAGTAGGGAGATATCCATAAAATACAAATAACACAGCAAAAGAGGGAAGGGTTTGGGAGGATGGTCTCCCGCTCCCACAAGTTTGTTATGGGGGACCTCCCCAGGAAAGTCTTTTTACAAGCATTATAACATGGTGAAAAGAAGTGCAAAATTATTCATTACGGGAAAAATAATCCTCATTATGCCTATTATATGAAGAACACTGTTCTGCAACAAGACAGCTATGAAAAGGACTTGGGCGTAACCTTCAACTCCCAACTCTCCTTTCAGAAACACATGAGGACTATCATCTCAAATGCTAACGAGAGAGTAGGAATAATTAAAAGAACTTTCTATCGCCTCAACAAGAACACTTTTCTCATTCTATTTAAGTCTCTTGTTAGGCCAATTTTAGAATACTGTCCACAAATTTGGAGCCCAATTTTTCAGAAAGATATTCTGGAGATCGAAAAGGTTCAGCGACGTGCAATGAAATTAGTTGCAGTTATATAGGACTTACCCTATGAACAAAGGCTTAGGGAATTTAAACTTCCTACCCTTTCTTACAGAAGGAAAAGAAGTGGCACAATTGAAGTATTTAAAATTATGAAAGGTTTTGATAAACTAGATATGAAACAGTTTTTCACCTTGAATAAAAGAGAAGGCAGTCGGGGCCATACTCTCAAACTAGTAAAAACCCATTTCAAAGTTAAGGCAACACAGTTTCTCAAACAGGATCATAAATATATGGAACAATCTCCCACAAAATGTTATTGATGCCGAGTCAATAAATTGATTCAAGAACCGATTAGAAAAATCATGGGCTGATGATGCAGGGAAATTTGACCCCTTATTCACCACATGCTACTAATTATTCCTTCTTTTGCATATTTACTTGCACTGAAGCAAAAATGAGAGACAAATAAGTGTTCACACTTCCTGTCTACCATTCACTATTTCGCTACGGTGCAGTCTGGTGCATTTTTATAAAAAAATATTTGTAAAATAAAAAAAAGTTAAAGGGATTCTTTGGTGGAGGATTGCACATTACAAATGAGGAAATGGGAGATTTGGAACGTGTTGCTATGTTTCAGGGAGATCTCCCCACCAAACTGGGAGACATGGCACTTGTGACTTTGCTAAGGAAATCATGGGGCTGACCATTGAAACTGTTTCATTCCAGAGTGTGAGGTCATCATAATTGGGTATTTGTTGTTGTTTAGATATTTGAAGTAAAAAGATCGGAAATATATATACAGTAAAACCTCTCTAACTGACCACCTCCACAGATCGACCACTCCCCTATATCGATCGCTTTATTTGGGTCCCAAACGATCGCCCATACAACACCACGGTAACAATAGAACAAATTCTTTAAACCAACCACCTCCCTAAATGGACCATTTAAAATCTCCCTCATGGTCAGTCGATTTAGAGAGGTTTTACTGTATACAGTAAATTCTCTCAAACCGACCATC
Organism: Branchipolynoe longqiensis; assembly: GCA_030323885.1. Taxonomy (NCBI): domain Eukaryota; kingdom Metazoa; phylum Annelida; class Polychaeta; order Phyllodocida; family Polynoidae; genus Branchipolynoe; species Branchipolynoe longqiensis. The sequence goes on along the minus strand of CM059190.1, from coordinate 23,900,022 downwards.
TCCACCATATTCTATCTCCCTAAAGAGGTTTTACTGTATATATGAAAAGTTCAAGCGCAAAACCCTGTAAACTTCAATCCAAAAGTTGACATAACACTGGTTTAATTTACCTGAAGATAATTTTATTTCTCAGTAATTCTATGTTGGTTGTAAAGAAATGGTTATGGAGCCATGAACCAAAGAATAGGAATGTAAACAAGTAAGATCTTGAAGGTTTGACTGCAATCCTTACGTCAATTTTTGGATTGGCGTTTACGGGGATTTGCGCCTGAAATCTTCTTATATTTGTTGGGGGGGGGGGGGGGAAGGGAAGCTATTTGTTTAATAAGCACTGGACATTGTAATCACGGACAATTGGGCAATCATGGAGAGAATATCTTACACTACGTGCACAATCTTATGATCTGCTAGCCAGGAAGCTGGGTTCAACTCAAACTATAGATGCCTGTTACTTTTCTCAGGTGATTGACATTGCCAACAGCAATTCGGATGAGGGAGCGCGAGTGTGCCTATGGGAGAACAATGGAGGATCGAACCAATGCTGGACCCTCAACATGCAGTAAGTACAGCTCTATGTGCCCACATGAGTAACAAGTAAAGCTGGTTCTATTTAAAGCTGCATAGTCCGATGAAAACAACAAATTTTCACAACCATAACAAGTATCTAGATTTGATTCTAGATATCTAACTTCGATACTGGTGCACTTATTAAATATTTGTTGTCACATATAAGGTAATACTGAGTCAATTTAACAGTTCCTGTTACTGCAGAAGCCTATGGTGTCAGAGTTTTGGCAAGCTTGCCAACATTAATTTAGCATGTTTGCACTTCAAATATCTCAAAAGTTAGCCAAGTAAAATAAAAGTTACTTCAAACTAAAGTAAGGTAGATTATAATGATCAACCTAATATGGTTATCTCAGAAAATGAGAGAAACCCAAAACCATCGGACCATGCAACTTTAATGTTCACCCGAACTCTTCAGATATAATTATGCGTAGTGTCTACCCGTACATGAGCTGTATGCGTAGCCTGGCGGTCTAAACGTACCTAAGTATGTGCGCGCATTTGTTTCGTGAGGACAAAACAAAATTTAGTTAGGAGGAAATCTAGATAAAAGATTCACCCGGTACTTACAGTAGGCTTGAATCTTTTATCTAGAGGAAACCCTGCAAATGAACGTGGTCACAGGCCCCTATATACACAACATAATTGTCCATGTTGGCTCCAACATGGGTAATTGAACATGGCAAACCCGTATACGCATTCTCCACGGCCGATGGCGCCACCTTCTGTGAAATTCTAACAATAATAATTGTAGTTGACACACTGCTCTCCGCTTCTTGGGTAAAGTGAGGCTGTGCGTCGTAGTGTGACAGGGCCATAAAGACTGGCGGGTCTTTTGGAACTAACGTCGAGTAACGACGGTGATAGCTGGCTCGAATTTGCATATGTTAATCAGATACGACGTCAGCTTTACGCCAATCTATGGGCCAACGACGTCGAATAACGTTACGACGCCTAGCGAATAATTCGCCAAGGACTATATAAGGCCCGCAAAACCTAAGAATTCGGCCATTTCGACTTGGTGGCGGATGGCGTCTGATCAATAATACTCTGCCAACCCACCCACCCTACAATAAGAGACTAGCTGTGTTCACACGGGCGATGTAAATCGATTCGTAGAAAGCGACTTGTATAGTTCGCCTCACATTTCTCGTGTGAACGGGTGTCTGAGGCGGATTAAGGCTGATTCGATTCACGTGATGCGGATCCTGTAAACCACCTCGCGAGGTAGTTTACGTGAGGCGATTTCTGTGAATCGATTTATTTTGTCCGTGTGAATGCACTGAGGCGGATTAAGCACCTCACACGCATGCGCAGTCGAGACCTTAGTTTGTTGACTTTCCGGTCGATCAAAAGCGCATATTATATAATTTAATTAATGAAACCGCTATCTATGCACAGATATTTTTTTCATGATTTATTTTTAGGGTTTCACTGCCCAGCAGAACTTTTGACCGTTGCAAACCAATACGATTAATTAAATACATATCTAGGTCGAATCCACTCTCTAGTGGTAGCGCTGGTCACACTGGACTTGCTCATGCGCATATATCGACTTCCGGCCCAAGTAGTGCTCGTGTGAACGCGCGGCTAATTCGACTCACCTGATTCGATTTGTCTGATTCGCCTCACATTTTGCCCGTGTGAACACGGCTTAAGAACTGGAGGGTTAAGCATCTCGGGGCCAGCTCTCTCATTATACTCCAGCTATACAAACTGTCATTTATTGTTCATTAAAATTCCAAATATATACTATATTGTTTGTGTTTGCATTGTTCAATTATATATCAATTCAATCCAAAATTGCTAGATTATTTTCCCTACAGACCGATAAGACGATATATTAAGTGCAAATCATTAGAAACAAAATTTCATAAAATGATCGATGTGCCTATTATACAATTTATATTTTTAGATCTATCAATAAACTATCCAGCCATTCCCACCCAACCGGGACGGCAGGCATAGGTTAGAAGTACGTGAGTAGTACGTTACTCATATGTAGGCAGTACGCAGACTGTACGTGGACTGCACATTCTCACCGGCTGTACGCACAGCTAACGTACATCAACGTATGTATGCCTAAAGCATCCCGACGTATGTCTAATGTACACATCGCATATGCATAACGTCTACGACACACATTGCTGCACGTTGACAATTTTTAACATGTTCACATTTTTTTCGGCGCCTCGACGTGCGTCGCCAAAAGACGACGTACACCGACATACCCGAAAAGCATAGGACGTATGCCTAACATATACATTGCGTAAGTCGGCGTACACCGACGTGTTGGTGAAAAATCACACACATTGGCGCGCGTTGAGGCTGTGCGTCGTAGTGTGACAGGGCCATAAAGATACTGTCGGAAATACGGCGCATGGGCAGTGACAATGCCGTACGTTTAGACAGCCAGCCTACGCGTACGGCTCACGTACGCGTAGCCGCTGCCATGATTATATTGCCGTACACTGTGCACCAAATCTGCTCTGGTGCACAAGCTTTAGTGCAGAAGTCTCCTGCCTACACTTTATTGAGGGAGTGCCTATGCTGTATACTAGACAGCATGGACCACTCCCCCACTCGTACTGTTCAGAGTGGGGTGTGCTGGGCACAATACAGCACATTCCACTCAGTATAATTAAAATATTTAATAAAAAATGTGTTTAATCTTTTAAATGTATTTAAAGGGAAGAATTACAACATTTGAAATGTAAAAAAACATTAATATTTAACCAATGTCATAACAAATCAACCAGACGGGATGTCCGCATGAGTTGAGCTTCCGCCTCCCGTTCTGGTAGGTCGTAGGATTCGAACTATGGGGTTCGAACCCTGGCCGAGTACAACCAATGACTTAAAAATTGATTCTTGTCGCTACATAGCCTGGCGGTCGGCATGACTAGGATAGGTTGGTTGGTTGTTGGAGTTTTACGTCCTGGCAACATCTAAGGTCATATCAGGACAGGGTATTAGGATAAGGCAAGGACCAGTAGAATGAGGAAGCCAAATTGTCTGCGATTGAAATTTCCCCCGCTTAATCAACTCATGTACAAACAAAAATAACGTGGATTTTGTACTCCGCCAGGGACCGTGAGTACTTCCGCATCAACTCTGACATCTCTGACCTCGTCGTGGACATTGAAGGCGGGAGTGCTGACGTAGGCGCGTCTGTGATCATGTGGTCTGAAACTGGCGCCGACAACCAGCTGTGGTACGAGGACCAGCACAACATCATCCGGTCCAAGCTCAACGACTACGTCATCGATGCGACAGGTGCGTTTGCAAAGCACCAGCTATCTTTAACGTTGTATAATCCGATGGTTTGTAGTTTCTATCATAAAAGCTGGCGAAAACTGCTCTAGTATGGAACAGGAAGTAGAAACTCTGGTCCCAATATCAAATGGCTACTTATATCAGCACAGAGGTGGTGAAATGAGAGAATGCAAAAATACAAGATGGCGGTGATAGAATGCCGTTGATTTTATTCTAGCTTTTATATAGAGTTGGTATTCATCCCTGTTTGTTTGTTTGTTTGTTTGTTTTAAGTCCTAGCAACATCTAAGGTCATATAAGGACGGGGTTTTCATCCCTGTACAGAAATTATGTGGAGAATCTTGTATCTACTTCTCCCCATGCTAGCTACAGCCCTGCATGTTCAAGTACACTTATTTGTCTCATCCGCCACAGAGGGTGACCTGACGACGATGGCGCCCTTCTACAAGGATAACACAGCTCAGGGCTTCTCCTTTGATGGAAACCAGATCGTGAACTTGAACGACAGGAGCCTATGCATCGATATCAATGGAGAGGACCCCAATGAAGGCGCACACCTCTGCCAGTGGCCGTAAGTCAGAAGCTAATTTGAACCAATTAACTTCTTAAAATCTTCCTTCAATATCACTTTTAACAAACACGACTGAGCCAGTTAAAATTTCATGTTGCACCCGTCTCTTGAAACCACACTGGAAATATGAATTTCTTACAACATCTGTGTGAATAACTCTAGCCTAAATTATTTACCATTACCTTATGTTATGAAGAACAGGAAGATGAATTGAATATTCAATATTTAAGATTTCCTGTACATATATCTTATGTTTTGCATTTTCTAGATAGCATATTCACCCCTATTCAGAGTAGGGGTGAATGACAACAAAATACAATTCCCGGCAAAAACTGCTTTGATAGAAATCAACAGGAAAGGAAATATGTAGGATCTGGTTCCAGATTACCCATATTGGCACACAATGGATGAAATGATACAGAATATAGAAAGCAAAGAAGATGGTGACCACCATTATATGCTCTCTATTCAACTTTTAAAGCATATTCCTTCACATGTTTGCTTAAGTTCTTCACTCCAAGAATAACAAACTAGGATAAATAAGCAATTGTCTCATATGTGTAGCTCGTTATGGCTATGTCATACATCACCGGATTGGGGAAACGGAAAGAAACCGAACAAAGTCTGTTGATATCTGGCAAAGTCTGGTTTGTCTCCAATGCATATCCATTGCATATCCATTGATATCCGTTGATATCCGTCCCGATCTGTTACAAGTTTTGAACATGCACACAACTTGGAAAGGATGCTGCCGGATTGATGTCTATGGTTCTTGTTTGGTTTGAGTTTGTTTCGTCCGTTGGCTATCCGTTCATATCCGTTTCATGTCCGTTTCATGGCCATTTCATGTCCGTTCGTCCAGCGGCCTTTGGCCCGATATCTCAACATTCTGACACATTTTAAAACATTTTGATACTTATCAAGCCCGAACACCACCGGACTAGACAATTCTGTCCATCGCTCAACCCGGCATAGTGTGACAGGCACATTAGATGCATGTGACTAAAGTTCAGGCGCAAAACCACGTAAACGGCAATCCAACCATGCAATTTAAATAAAAGATGTGGGATGTGGCGCTCAACATTAGAGCTGTATGAATTTCAGGACCAAACAAATCACTCAAATTTCCGTATGAATGTTAAAGTTGCATAGTCCGATGGGTTTTGAGTTTCTGTCATTTTCTGAGATAAAGATATTAGGCTGATCGTTATAATCTACCCTACTTTCATTTGAAGTAACTTTTATTTTAAATAGCTAACTGTTGAGATATTTGAAGTGCAAACAAGCAAAATTAGTTTCGGCAAGCTTGCCAAAACTCCGACACCATAGATTTCTGCAGTAATAGGTTCTATTAAATTGCCTCAGTATTACTCCCTTCTATGTGGTGACAAATGTTTAACAAGTGCACCAGTATTTAAGTTAGATATGTAGAATCAATTTGAGATACTTGTTTTTGTTTTGAAAATTTGATGCTTCATTAGACTATGCAGCCTTAAACAAAGCATAAGTATAATAAGCGCAGACGGAATGGGCAAATGAGTTAGAGCGTCCATCTACCCTCTTGGTAGATTGTGGGATCGTCGGTTCGAATCCTGGTTGAGTCAAACGAATAACTTAAAAATTGATACTTCCTAGCCAGATGCTCGGCATTACTAGGAGAGGGCAAGGAGCAGTGCAATGAGGAAGAACGGTCGTCTGCGACTGAAATTTCCCCTGCTTAAACAACTAATGTACAAAAAAAAGAAGGTCAAAGACCAACCAGTGCAAGTTTGTTGAGCATGTGCTTGTTGAGCATGTGTTAGGTCGACCGAGTGAGCACAACCTCTAGAAACAAACTAGTGAGCCCTTCGCAGTGTAAATCATATGTTGAACTAATAGTTTTGCATTCAGAATAATCATGAATTTCATTCATACATAACACATATTAAAGTGTTTGAAGTGTGTTTGAAATTTACCATGCTCCCACATATGTTTAAATCACAGCATATCAGTAATGCAAAGAATAGGAGAATTATTGTCAAAATGTACGCTCAATGAAGGGCTTAGAAAGTCAACACAGTGGCTAGTCTGTAAGAGCTGGTTTGGGTCTTCTCCTTTCGTCGCTGTTTGCCTTTATCAGCCAATGGCTCCCAACAGCGATGGTAGATAGCGGAACTGTAGACCCCTTTCAATGTTTATAAATATTGTGTATGCGCGCGCAGCTTGGCTGCAGAACGATAGCACACTGCCATTGAGTTTGCCGGTACGCGCAGTGCAAAACGTAAATTTTATTAAAAATTAATAGAAATGCAGAACCCTAAAGGGCGCATTCCATATACGCGTAATGCGTAATGCGAATGCGAATGCGACAAAAAATCGAAAGGCCTTGAAACCTATGGGGCGCATTCCATATACGCGTAATGCGTAATGCGAATCCGAATGCGAATAAAATCCATTATCCCGATCGCTCCATGTAGCGATCGGTGCGTAATGCGTAATGCGTAAAGGTGATGCGAATAGAAAAGCATCAGTCGCATTTGTCCATTGATATAAGGCTGGAGGAGGCGACTGATAATTACGGACAGCCGGGACATCCCTCGAAGAAAGCTAAACTGAGCCATGTTTGGACCGTCCCATTCTGTGTGTGTGTCTCTGTGTGTGTCTGTGTGTGTGTCTCTGTGTGTGTATCTGTGTGTCTGTTTGTGTGTCTGTGTGTGTGTCTGTGTGTCTCAGTGTCTGTGTGTGTGTCTCTGTGTATGTCTCTGTGTGTGTGTCTCTGTGTGTGTCTGTGTGTGTGTCTCTGTGTGTGTCTCTCTCTGTTGTGTCTCTGTGTGTGTCTCTGTGTGTGTCTGTGTGTGTATATGTGTATGTGTGTGTCTCTTTGTCTTCAAGGTGGTGCGAATAGAAAATCATCAGTCGCATTTGTCCATTGATATAAGGCTGGAGGAGGCGACTGATAATTACGGACAGCCGGGACAAGGTGTGCGAACAGAAAAGCATCAGTCGCATTTGTCCATTGATATAAGGCTGGAGGAGGCGACTGATAATTACGGTCTTCATGAGAAGTATGAAGAATGGGACGGTGCAAACATGTAGGTTTATGCGGCGGACCTGTTAGGAAGCAGTCTTCATATTTGGGACGGTCCTAACATCCCTCCAAGCAAGCTAAACTGAGCCATGTTTGGACCGTCCCATTCTGTGTGTGTGTGTCTCTGTGTGTGTTTCTGTGTGTGTCTCTGTGTCTGTGTGTGTGTCTGTGTGTGTGTGTGTCTCTGTGTGTGTCTCTGTGTGTGTGTGTGTTGTGTCTCTGTGTGTGTCTCTGTGTGTGTATCTGTGTCTGTGTGTGTCTCTGTGTGTGTCTGTGTGTGTCTGTGTGTGTGTCTGTGTGTCTGTGTCTCTGTGTTGTGTCTGTGTGTGTGTCTGTGTCTCTGTGTCTTTGTGTCTCTGTGTCTCTGTTGCTGTGTGTGTGTGTCTGTGTGTGTATCTCTGTGTCTCTGTGTGTTGCTGTGTGTGTCTGTGTGTGTGGCTGTGTGTCTGTGTGTGTGTCTCTGTGTCTGTGTGTGTGTGTCTCTGTGTCTGTGTGTATGTCTATGTGTGTGTGTCTGTGTGTGTGTCTGTGTGTGTGTCTGTGTGTGTGTCTCTGTGTTGTGTCTATGTGTGTGTCTCTATGTGTGTCTGTGTGTGTATATGTGTCTGTGTGTGTCTCTTTGTCAGAGACACAGAGACACAGACACACACATAGAGACACACACAGAGACACAGAGTCACACACACAGAGACACAGACAGAGACACACACAGAGACACAGAGACACAGACACACACATAGAGACACACACAGAGACACAGAGTCACACACACTTTTTATATACTTTTTATATACTTCACTGCATAACGCATAACGCAATACGCATTACGCGCATATGGAATGCTGGCATTCGCATAACGCATAACGCGTAACGCATAACGCATTACGCATTACGCGTATATGGAATGCACCCTTTAGCATATGAATTTAATATAATCTTTTCGGTAAATATGTTTTCTATATGTGTTCCAAGCAGTTTGTGTCTAGGTGGTGTGGTTTTAGAGATATTTCACCTTTTCTGTATGAAGATTGCTCACGGCCATTGACAATGCATTAAGTTTGCCGGTATGTGCAGTGCAAAACATCTATTTCATTCAAAATTAATAGAAATGCAGAAGCCTAATCTTATAAATTTAATATAATCTATCCTTTGAATATGTTTTCTATATGTGTTCCAAGCGGTTTGTGTCTAGGTGTTGTGGTTTTAGAGATATTTAACTTTTTCTGTATGAAGATTGTTCATGGCCATTGACAATGCATTGAGTTTGTCAGTACGCGCAGTGCAAAACGTTTATTTTATTCAAAATTAATAGAAATGCAGAACCATAGCCATATACATTTAACATAATCTATTCGTTGCATATGTTTTCTATTTGTGTACCAAGTGGTTTGTGTCTAGAATTTAATATAATCTATTCGTTGCATATGTTTTCTATATGTGACCCAGGAGGTTTCTGTCAAGGTGGTGTGGTTCTAGAGATATTTTACTTGTTCTCTATGAAGATTGCTCATAGCCATTGAGTTTGCAGTGTGACAGTGTGTCGTCCTACAGCCAAAAGGTGCGCACACTGACCTATATACCTATGCTGACGTCATTAAAATAGGTATATTTGCTAATAATCTCCGAAACCTAAGCTGATGATAGTGACGTCCAGTACATACCTAGTTCCTGGCGCCACCTAATATCAAATAAATATTACCGTAAGGTTCGGCGCTATTGGACACCAGGTGGCGCCAATGCGCCCCGCCTTCCACCCATTGGCAATGTGATTAGCCTAAGCAGAGGAGTCTGTGGATAAAAACTATTACCTCAACTTCAGTATTAAGAAAATATCCAAGCAAAACCTCTTAGGATATGAGTCCACTGTAAACACGTTGTGAAAGTACTATTTTGAACCAGCATTCACCCTATTCATGCGCAACCTAATTAGGCATCAGAACGAGGCTGAGTAAGCGTTGGTATTGCAAATGGCCATAAGACACTACTGTGTGCCGATGTGTATGAACTACTACATAAATTAAAGGAGTAAAATTTGAAGATATTAACTTTTGAAACTATCATCATTTTTGCTTACCTTTTTTCTATTTATTGGTCAATTTCCATGAAGATTGAGTGATGATCAGATGCATTTCAGTAGGCAATGTCAACAAAGTCACTGACCTTGGCTGCCAATCTTTTCTTAAATTCAAAATTGCATAACTTTCTTAATATAGATATATTTAAAAAATATCTTTTAACCCTTTTAAAGCATTTATTAATTTGTAATTACTAAGACTAGTTGTTTAACTGTGTCGCATAGATAGCTATGCTGACAGTGATGCATTACATGATACCACCATAACTATGCAGACTTGAAGTTGACAGTCAGATTGTAGTTAAAGAATGGGAAATATCACCATGCAAGGGTCACCCAATCTTCGTGAAAATTGGCCAATAGATAGAAAAGAGGGATGCAAAGATGAATATGTTACTTTCAAAAATGAATACCTTCAAATTTGAGTGATTTCGAGAGGTTTTGGTCGACAAAAAAGTATTCACATGACTTTACATACAGCGGCGTCTCGCAGATGCATAAGTAGCCTCGATCTGGTTTCAACATGGGCGCGGCGTGAATAGGGTGAATTGTTTATCTGTATTGGCGAAGAGTTGGTGAACTGGAAGAGCTTGCCAGGAAACCAAAATGGCAGCCACTGGATTCCATTCCAGTCCCCTAAATGAAGGCATACATGATTCCACCAATGCTGCTCTGAAGAAGTAGCGGGGTATGAACGAAATGGTAGTAAACATTATATGTAGCTTCTTAGATTTGGAATTGGTGTAAGAAAGTCCAGACATATGTGGGAGTAAAAAACAGGGGTCTACTGGGAGTCCCTCTCCATTTTCTCTTTTGTTTTAAACGGACCTGATATAAGCGACTGAGCCTGGAACCATACTCCAACAAATGCTCTCCAAGCACACATTTTGCCTGAGTGTTCAGTTTTTGCAACCAAGTATGTGCGAGGGGGGGGGGGGGGGAGTCCTGAGGTTGGTTGCTCCTGCTGTGTTGTAGTTAGTCCAGCAACACTGACAGGGCTTCTAGAAAGCCCTATAGAGAAATAAGCGAGGATTTGCAAGCGAAAGTGCTGAATATATAATTCAGATGCTTATTTATCATAAGTAGTTATTTGATGTGAATAAGTTATTAAATCATTTAGATTAATAGATCTTAACAGTTGAATTGATAGCTTTCTGTGGCTGCCATTTTGGTGGTTCCCATGGATTCTGCTGTATGTGAGAAACCCTGTAGGTCATCTGGTGAGGGAATCCCACCCATGATGTAATTGATACATTACAGACCTCGCCACTCCCCCCCCCTCCTCATATGTTTGGATGCATGAACTTAGAAAAACTAAGCAAAACTAAGTTGTCGGAGATTTGAACTACTCAAGAGTATGTTTGTCTCGGGTTGAGGTATACCGGGCAACTTAAAACCTTCCGCCAATTCTGATATTTTCAACAGATATAACGGGCGGGACAACCAACACTTCTCCAAGAATTATGTGTGAATGCCTCAAATGGACAACGGTGCCAAGGTTTTCTGCATCATCTGGTAAGTATTACGCTAATTATAGAATTTATTGGAATGTTTCCATCAACTTTTAATATGGCAGGCTGGATTTGATCTGGACCCTAAGAGGTGATCTTTCTGCTTGTACATTTGCTATGAATATCCACAAACTAGCAAAGAATAGCTAACTGCCAAATGTATCTCACAAATGCAACATCTTAAGACTGCATAATCCAATCAAAGCATAAACTTGTCAAAACCGAAGCATTTATCTAGGTTTGATCCTAGATAACAAATTTAGATATTGATGCACTTACCCTACTAAGTATTTATTGCAATGTGGTATTCTTTGGTATGCTCTGCTATGTTATTGTTGAAAAACTATAAAATATGTGCAGTGTAAGGCTCAGATCATAGGTACTGAATGTGTTGGACACTATAGCCATACAATAAATGTGGCAACAGGGGCATACAAGTACATGCACTGTGGTGTGTGGAAGATCTCCTGAGGAATGAGTTATAATGTAGAGTAAGAAAGTTTGTATTTTGACTTTGTACTTCAGAAGAAACTCACTACCGTACTCATCTTGCGTACATAACTTGATGTCCAGTTATAGCTGTTGCAAAACGTGTATTCAAGTTTTGTTGCTTGAAATAACAAATACACACAAATACACAATGCAAACACATATGTAGAGGTGACTGAATAATTATTTATTTGAAAAGTTACATCTGGTCACTGACAAAAAGCAGACACTGTTATGTACAAAAGAAAAAGAACTTCTGAAAATAACGGTCAGGACGCGAAGGGTACCGATGTTATTTGATACTCCAACATTTCTAGGTGGATGAAAACAAACACTTTTAAAGCATTTGAACGCTTATTTGATACACTTGTCTTGCTTAACAGGTGTATCAAACATCATTCATTTTGGCATGAGCTTTGTACACATATGCTCTTCGCAAGTACAAAAATTGGACACAATAGATTATATGCAGAAGTGAAAACTTGCTACGTTAATAAGTTCGCTAAAAAACAACACACTGAACAATACAAGAATCTGTCAGTAAAACAAACACTTTTTTAACTCATTAATGTTGAAATTAAATTGTTATTGAGTGGCCTTATAATGGAAAAGATGGTGTGAAAAGAGGGAGTGATGCCGTGTAACAAATGAGTGCTATATTTAGCTCATTTCAAACAAAAGTTGTGTCCCTAGCTACAATTGTACAGCACTGTGACCATAATGTCTGCTTTCTCCAGGTTACTGAATATTGCCTATTAGCAGGGGGCATGTAAGCATTTTGAAACTGTGGACCATTTAGTGGTTACATGAATATTAAAAGGGAAGGTCCTGAATGGACCAATGATCAGAGCCTTACACTGCAGTCTTTCAAGATGCACATTCAAATTAACTTTGCATGTTTTCATTTCAAACATCTAGGCCCTATCAGCAAAGTTAACCCTTTAATGTAAAATTGATTCAAGCTAAAGTAAATTAGATTATAGGAGGTAAGCGATTATCTACCTATCTAAGAATATGAGAAGAACCCAACATTGTTGAATTGTCTAACTATAGGTACACATTCTACAACTTCAAGCTTTTTCTTTTAGAACACTAACAATTTCGATTAAATCATTAGTTGTAGAGTTATGTTTATATTTAGAGTCTCGTGTACGATCACTTCCTGTTTCTTCAGAATTTTACCAGATAATTTGAAAATCTGATGTCACAACTATTTTGTGTTCTTCCTTTCAGAATATAGAGGATTGGCGAAATCAACAGAAGAGAATACGAGTGTGAATTGAGTAATTCACACATAAATAATATTATATGAAATACCTTGTTATAGTGCACCTCATTAAAAAAAAAAACATATACCCATCATCCTGTTCGAGTTGGTGTTCCTCAATTTAAAATAGTAGCAAGAGGGCATGCCCTCAGTTATTTATTTCTGATTATCATGCTTGAATAAGACTAACGAGGGGGTGATGAAAACGGGAAATATTGCGGCTAGATCAAGGATTCGAACCCTCACCTCTTGCATTCCGGACTAGTGTGCTAACCATTACACCGCCTTAGCTCCCTGATGTCATCACCCCACCCATGCCCACCTGTCGACATGTGGGCATGAGAGGTTAGTGAAGATTAGAACACTCATACCCCTGGAATTGTAAGTCTTTTTAAATGGTTTACGTCCATAAGTTCTTTCATGCTTAGGCTACAATTACATACTACTGACAAAGCTATAGTTGATCCAAGACAATTTAAATGAGTCGTGCAACCATTATTTGCATAATCCAAAATCCACAACTACCTGTATCAGCAAGTCATGCTCATTATATTAATGTCTCCTCACAGGTATGATCATCAAATCACTGATATAGTCTAAAGGTAAATGGCTATTCTCCAGTCTACATGTGCAAAATAAGATCCCAACTGTATTTGTAATGCCTCATTTTAACCTACTACTGTCTATATTTTTCATACCATCGCATCATCTCATCCATAAATAGTTCATATGCACTATAATTGTTAATGCCGGAAGACCAGTGTCTCGGTGCTGAAAAAAGATGTTATTCAACTGGAATAACAAATAAATTTGAGAAAAAAAAATCCTATATACATACAGGCAAGCCACTTAGATATATACATACACATGGTAGGGTCAACAGCCATTCATCACATAGCTTGTCCAGGATCCAGGTCATGGCAACCAGGGTTGGGGCGTGAAGAAAATGGGAACTATTGCCCTTAGAGCAGGATTCGAACCTACACCTCTTGCATTCTAGGTATTACCATTATGCACATACACTTATTCTTTCACCAGACGGGATGGTCGAATGAGTGGAGTGTCCATCTTTTTTTTTCTTGAAGATTTATACTGCCTATTATGGTTAAGTCTGAAAAGACTTGTTTTCACCATTAAAAAGTTTGTCGATAGAAAGCTTGGGCCTACACTTTTACTGACCCAAGGGATTTTTAACCTCCCACACCACATATAGATATGGTATGAGAGCAACTGGCCTTTGATGATGCTGTAAGTTATACACAGTGGTGGAAATGCAAAATGGCAGAGATGGGGGCACGGGGAATCGAACCACCGACCTTCAGATTATGAGTCCTACCTAGAAGAAAGTGAGACACTCTAATCAGTCCACCACAGAGAACACCACTTCCGTTTCGGTAGATCGTGGGATCGTGGCTCGACCAGGATTCGAACCCACAGGTTCGAACCCTGGTCGAGCTAAAACCCATGACTTAAACATGTATATTTGTCACTTCCTAGTCAGGTATTCGGCATTATTAGGATAGGGCAAGGATGGGTTGGCTCAGTGTCAGGATTATATGACTGAGTGGGATATCATGTCATGGTGCTGGTGGCCTGTTCTCCCAGTGGGGCAGTATTAAAAAGTCACCATGAGGGCGCACTGTCACAAGTCGGTAGCTGTCCTGATATGACCTTATATCTTACCAGGGTGTAAAACTCCAGAAACTAATCAATGACTGCGAGTAGTATTCCAGCAGTGTACTGCCGGAAAATGAGTGATGGGGGAGCCTATGCATCAGTGGCCCTAGGGATGCAAACCCCACATCTGACAATGACAGCTTAATACTCATATCGTTCAGTTGCTGCTTTGACGAGTTGTAAAAGTGAAGGCTCCCATAAGGCAATGACAGTTCATTGCCCAACCCCCACCTTCACCTCCACCCCTACCTTCACCCCCAACCGGACCTGGGCCTGTATGCATGGAGCGGTGTGAGCAAGCCAAACCGCGGGTAGGGCGGGATTTCTGGTTTAGCGCCGAAAAGTTGCTATGCATGGAGCGGTGTTACGCAAACACTGCACGTTTAAAGTCGGAGAATTTAACCCAAGCCCATAGCACATTTACAGCAGTGTTAGTGTTAGGTTAGGCCCAAATCTATTCAATGCTATCATATTTGACAGAATTAAATACGCAATAAGTGAAATTTCATCAAATTAACCCTAAAAACAAAGTGATATTCACGCTGCTGCCGGATTGGGGGTGATATTAATATTGTCGAATCGTTGAATGTAAACTAAACAAATCGCCGCCGCCATCCATACTGTCGAACATCAACAAAACATCGCCGCCGCCGCATTGGCGGCAATATATTAGGCCCAAATCTATTCAATACTATCATATTTAACAGAATTACATATGCAATAAGAGAAATTTTATCAATTTAACCCTAAATTCGAACCGATATTAACGCCGCCGCCGCATTGGCAGCATTATTCATATTGTCGAATCGAGGGATTTCCCAAATCTATAAATAATTTCACGTTTAGCTAACACAAACCGTTTAGGCCCCCATGCATACGGCGTGACATACTTTGCGACGCCTCTGATAATCGGTGATAGCTACCCGGTGTTTAAGGCTTAACACCACACGCCACCAACACCGCTCCATGCATTCGGGCCCAGGTGGTGTAATCGGTACAGTGCAGACTTCTCCTGTGGAAGGTCGGGATTTCGAACCCCAGCCGAGTCAATGCAATGACTTACAAAATTGATACAAGCCTGGCACTTGGCATTAATATGATAGTACAAAGACTGGTTAGCACAGTATCAGGATAATGTGACTGTGTGGGATATCGGGTCAGGGTGCTGGTGGCCCACTCTCCCACTAGGGCAACACTATAAAGTCGCCATGAGTGCGCACAAATTGGTACCTGTCGTGATATTACTGTAGATGTTGCTAGGACATAAAACACAAACAAACCAAACCTTCACCCCCCTCCCCCTTCACCCCCCCCCCCCCCCCCCCCCCCACAAAACAGCCATCAGCATGTGCCCATACAATATGGGTATTCCAAGTTCAGCTCGTCCCTCAGGAAGGTGTAGCATTGTCTGCAGCCAGGGGGGTTGTGGTGGTTTGAACGAGACGGGGCATGAACTCGTGACTGATTTGGCGGGAATCACGGCCGGTCGAGTCGGGTCGGATCGCCCCTAGCGGTAGTGGTGGAGTTATGTACTGGTGGTGCCACCTATCGCCTCGTTATGCAGGGTTCTCCACCCCGTAAATTACCCATGTTACGAATAACATGCACAATGCAGATCAACTCGACACTCAGAGAGAAGAAGCCGTAGACGCCGTCAGCAAATACAGTAGGCGCCAGGCACGCCCACCAACAACACCGGCAGTACCATGGCGCTGTACACAGCCAAGTGGATATAATGCCGTACACATGAATTGTTCATGATGTGGTTACACGCATGGTCAAGCTAATTGCCCAGCCAAAGACAAGGAATGTGACGGGTGTGGGAAAGTAGGCCATTTTGTAAAGGTGTGTAGACGAAGAAGACCAGGGAACACCCCTGTCAATGCCATTGAAGTGGACAGACGGAACAACAGAGAGCAGTGGGAGCTAGCCAACTCCAAGGACAACGACAAGGATCCGGATCTGTTCGTTGGTGCGATGGACGAAGATGATGAGAGCGAAGCGGAGGATTTATGGTATAAGACCATACGCGTCGGGGAGACGAACATCAAGTTCAAGCTAGATACGGGCTCCGAGGCTAATATTATACCGATCAAGACGTTCCATGCTACCGGAACTGGAAGCCTGCAGCCAGCATGCTGCAAGTTGATCATGTTCAGCGGGCATCATCTAACGCCGGAGGGAGAAGTGAAGCTGCACGTATGAGGAAAGCCGATTAAATTCCAAGTGATGAACACTGGATGTGCGATCCTTGGAAAGAAAGCCTGTTTAGGGCTCAAGCTGATCAACCGTGTGGACTCCGTCAGTCGGCAGGGGAGCAGTGCAGATGAACTGGTAAAGAAATTCAATGATGTGTTTGAAGGGTTGGGGAAGATAAAGGTGAACGCTAAAATACATATTGATCCTGAAATTACTCCTGTAATAGATCCACCTCGCCAAATTCCTCATGCTGTTGCAAATGATGTTAAACTCGAATTAGATCACATGGTTATTATTGGAGTTATTGAACAGCAAATTGATCCCACACCGTGGGTCAGTTCTATCACTGTGGTACGTAAGCCAGGGAAGATTAGGATCTGTCTTGATCCCACCAAATTAAATAAGGCGATCCTCCGCAGTCCGTACCCAAACAAGACAGTCGAGCAAGTAGTGGCCAAAACAGCGGGGGCTCAGTTTTTCTCAGTGTTGGATGCCAACAGTGGATATTGGCAGATACAACTGGATGAACAAAGTTCACTCCTTTGTACATTCAATACCGCCTGGGGGGCGATACCGATACACCTGACTGCCCTTCGGAATAAAAACAGCGGGAGACATCTTTATTCAAGAGATGAATAACATTTTTAGAGACTTCAAAGGTGTCAAAATCACAGGAGATGATATTTTGGTATTTGGGGCAACTGTAGAGCAACACAATGAACGGTTGCAGGCAGTGTTAGAGAGGGCACGCCAGGTGGATCTAAAGCTGAATCCTAAAAAGTCAAACATATGCAAGTCGTCAGTTAAATATGTGGGGCATGTGCTCACAAAAGATGGGTTAAAACCGAACCCTGATAGAGTTAGTGCCATTCTAGAGATGCCAACACCCACTGCTAAAGCTGCAGTGCAGAGATTTTTAGGAATGATGAATTATGTAAGCAAATTCATACCAAAATTATCGGAAGTCGCAAAACCACTAAGGATAATTCTCGCTAAAGGTGTGGCATGGCATTGGGAGTTGGCACAAGAAAATGCATTTGTAGAGCTAAAAGCATTATTAATGAAAGCCCCTGTGCTTACATACTATGATGTGTCCAAACCAATTGTCATAGAAGTAGATGCGTCACAATCAGGCTTGGGGGCGACACTGTTCCAAGAGCAAAGACCCGTAGCAATGGCTTCCAAAGCACTAGACACAACACAGGCCAAATATGCAGTAATTGAAAAAGAGTTGCTAGCGATCTGTTTTGGCTGTAAGAAGTTCCACGAGTACATCTTTGGGAAGGAAATTACAGTCGAAACAGATCATAAACCACTAGTCAACATAATGCTAAAACCCATAAATACTCTGTCTGCCCGCATGCAGTGCATGTGAATGCGGCTCCGAAATTACAATCTAAATGTGATTCATAAAAAAGGTTTGAACATGTTCTTTTCAGATGCCCTGTCACGAGCCCATTCGCCACAAATAGACCCTAGGGATCTATTTGACAACGACATCAAGGTTGCAGCCATCGGGTTGGTCAATGAAGATGTCGAAAAAATTGCAAGCGAAACAAAAAATGATGAGACAATGCAACAATTGAAATGTCTAACAAATGAAGGGTGGCCAAATGATACTAAAACGATAAACCCAGAAGTAAAACCATAATATACGCACAGAAATGACATAGCAGTACACAATGGGTTAATGATGAAAGGTGATCGGATAATTATTCCAAAGTCAATGAGGAAAGACATGCTGAATAAAATACATGAGTCCCATCTTGGGATAATTAAGTGTAAACAGTTGGCACGGGATTATGTGTACTGGCCAGGTATGGCAAAACAAATTGAAGACAAAATTAATAGATGTCCCATCTGCCAGGCAGAAAGAAACATTCCGCATGTGGAGCCAATGATATCGCATGAAATTCCGACCATTCCATACGCAAAGATAGGGGTGGATCTTTGTCAGTATAAAAACAATAATTATCTAGTCATCATAGACTATATGTCGAAGTTTCCCGAACTGGTAAAGTTAAGATCAACATCTAGCGCGGCAGTAATTGAAGTTTTAAAAGAAATGTTTGGCAGGTATGGGATCCCGAGAGAAATTGTATCCGACAATTTAGTAGTGAAGAATATGGTCAATTTGCTAGGAGGTATGGGTTCAAAACCACGTTCTCAAGCGCTCACTATCCCCGGAGTAATGGGCAAGCCAAGCGATATGTGCAGACGATAAAAAACATGCTAAAAAAATCAGTAAAAGACAATACAGACATCCACATAGCCTTACTCGCATACCAAAATACCACTATTCCTGAGCTGGAGGCTTCTCCAGCGCAGTTATCTATGAGTAGAAGGTTAAGGTCAAAATACCTATAATACTCCAACGTTTGAGGCCAAAGGTAGTTGCAAACAGGAAAAGGCAGATACTTTCCATTCGCCGCTCCAAGACCATCCAATTCAAAGAGCGAGTGTTGGAGATCCCTGTTGTGCGCTGCGAAAATACTGCCCTATGTGCAGTTTACTGGTGCGAGCGCTACTTCGAGCAGCTCCCCGCAGCCCTCGGGGACGCTGCTTTTAGGATCCCTACCCTGGGGGGGGGGGGGAGGTTCCTACCCTATGACTTACAAGATCTACCAATCCACCCTCATAATCTTTGCTGCTAGGGCGGGACTCGACCCCTCCTCCATCTCCTCGCACTCACTCCGTCGGGATGAATGCACATTTCTCTCCTTGTGTGGTGCAACCATAGAAGAGCACCGCACCTGGGGGGACTGGTGCACTGACACAGTATTTACCTACTTAAATACCCCTTTGTCCATGCGGGTCATGAATGACATGCGCATGGCCAACTCCCTGTCCAGCACAGCTATACCTGCAGAATATTAGTGGTCTGGAGGATCCCCGGATCTTTGGCTGATATTCCTAGCCAGAGAATATATAACTCATACAACTACTTTCTCTTGTTCTTGTTCCTTTGTACTGTAGCCGGCCTTTATGTGATGTATAACGCATTATGCGAGTATAAAGGCGCGGAAGGGAATTAACCCCTCTTAATTATTATTATGTGCTAATTATTGTCATTATTACAATACATACTGTACTGCCTCCTCCATCTCGTGACTGGTGGCGCCACCCCCGGCTGCGCCCGGTACCCGCCTACCTGAATACATCACTCGCGTCGGGAAATTTTTCCTTTTATTGTTAGGCTGATATTCCTAGCCAGAGAATATATAACTCATACCACTACTTTCTCTTGTTCTTGTTCCTCTGTACTGGAGCCGGCCTTTATATATATATATTTTACTGTCAGTGTATATATTGCATTGTGGGTGCTCCCAGCCCTCAGTATCACGTGACTCGGACCCACCTGTCAAAGCAGCGTCTGCCGACTAGTGGCAATGCACACTCATAACCAGTTTGTAATGCTTCCCTAATGACATTCTGTGCCGCCAACTAGCAGCACCGTCTCATTGTTGGGATACTGTAATATCAAGCTCACATTTTCTTGGTGATCACATGGGATGGCCCACTGAGTTGAGCGTCCGTCTCCCGTTTTGGTAGATCTTGGAGTACAAACCCACGGGTTCGAACCCTAGTCGAGGCAAACCAATGACATACACAGTTATGCTTGTTGCTTCCTAGCCAGGCGCTGATCATTATTAGGATAGAACAAGGACTGGTTGGCTCAGTATCAGGATAATGTGACCGAGTGGGATATCAAGTCATGGTGCTGGCAGTCTGATATCCTAGTGGGGCAGCACTAAAAAGTCACCATGAGTGCGCATTGTGACAAGTCGGTACCCATCCTGATCTGACCTTATATGGTCCCAGGACGTAAAACTCCAACACCCATTATCCTGGCCAAAACAATCCTTGTCCCATCCTAGTAATGTTGGGCAACCAGGAAGACGCATATTCTCAACTATCCCTGTTGTACATATATCTATTTTCGGCTTGAAAATTACTGGGTATCGATCCTCAAACCTATCGCAGTGGAAAATATCACTCTAGCCTGTCGGCTATCTCATTTCTATTCTGATGGTGGTGGAATGGAATTGTCCGGTAGAGGGCAGTGTGTTGACTGAGGGTCCCACATAGCTCCGTCATGCTTCATTTGATGCGTACACACCGTGTCGGGGTGTGGGGACCGTAGGGGGGTGGGAAGCGGGGGTGGGGGTGGATGGTGGCCCAGCCCGGGGCGGGCTCAGCGGTCCTATTGCAGTCAGTTCACAGGCCGGCTCGACCAATCAGAGGCCAGGATGAGTGGGTGAGGAGGCCTACCGGACCTGGCTTCCTCTTTGAGCTTTGTACCAGAACGAGGCTAGGTTTAGCTATAAAGTAGCCGTCATCAGTACTCTGTTCAGTCCCCCCCAGTCAACCCAACTCACCCCAGTTTAACCCCACCCCCCACCCACTCACCTCCACTCAAGCCAACTCACTCCCACTCACCCCCACTCACCCGAACTAACCCCATTCACCCTCACTCACCCACACTCACCCATACTCACCTACACTCAACTACACTCACACACACTCACACACACTCACCCATACTCAACTAGGCTCAACTACACTCACCCTAACTCACACACACTCACCCACACTCAGCCACATTCACCTATCCTTAACTATGCTCAACTACACTCACCCGCACTCACCCACACTCACCCACTCACCCATACTCAACTAGGCTCAACTACACTCACCCCCACTCACACACTCACCCACACTCACCCACATTCACCTATCATTAACTATGCTCAACTACACTCACCCGCACTCACCCACACTCACACACACTCAGATATACTCACCTATGCTCACCTACACTCATCCGCACTCACCGCACTCATCCGCTCTCATCTAAAATAATCTGCACTCACCCGCATTCAACCACACTCACACACACTCACCTGCACTCACCAGCACTCACCCACACTCACCCACACTTACCTGCACTCACCCACTCACCCACACTCACATACAGGGTGAGTGTGGGTGAGTGTGGGTGAGTGTGGGTGAGCGTGGGTGAGTGAGATGTGAGTGTTGGTGAGTGCAGGTGAATGTGGGTGAGTGTGGGTGAGTGCAGGTGAGTGTGTGTGAGTGTGGGTGAGTGTGGGTGAGTGCAGGTTATTTTAGACCCCACTCACCCGCCCTCACTCACACCCACCCCACTCACCCGCACCCACCTTTACTAATCGACTCTCACCCGCACTCACCCTACTAACCCCCAGTCACCTCCACTCACTCCCATTCACCCCCACTCACCTTCCCTCACTCCTACTAAAGGCCCTTTCACATACACCTTAGTTGACATAGTTGAACGTAGTGGAGGCTAACGGAGTTGAACATAGTTGAACGTAGTTGAACATAGTTGAACATAGTTGACTGTAGTTGACCGTAGCTGACCGTAATTGACCGTACTTAACCGTAGTTGAACGTAGTTGAACATAGTTGAACGTAGCTGAACGTAGTTGAACATAGTTGGATGTAGTTGAACATAGTTGAACATACCAACATCCATGCTTCTCCGTCATGCTAACTTGGTTATAATGTGGGTGGGACATGAGTTCTGATTTAATATTTGGACATGCTCAAAAGAGCGCTACGTTAGAGGCTCACATACTGTGGCAAAGTCTCCATACTCTTAATGTCCTCCAGCATACTCTGGCATACTCTAGACTACTCTAGCATTCTTTAGCATACTTGGATGTAGTTGAACATAGTTTACCATAGAGAAGGCTAATGTATGCTGAACATAGTTGAACATAGTTGAACGTACTGGCATCCGTGCCATAACATATTTCTCCATACCAAAACCTGTTGTACCTTAACGTTTTTCACCGTAGTTTACCTTACTTACACCACGTTTGACCCACTTTAATCTATCCTACGTTCAACTACGTTCAACTACATTCACTAACGTGTATGTGACCAGCGCTTGAAGATCTGAGGATCAAGTCTAGTTTTTTTCGCCCAACACTACATGTCCCCTAGCTAATGCAATACCTAATATGTAATTGTTAAGACTTTATCTGTAGAGCGCAACAACATCTTGTAAGATATTCCGATAATTATACATTGGTGGGTAATGTGACCAGATGCATGTGGTATTGTGTAGTGCTGGTGATCTTTTACTTAGATTAAATATACATTGTGTATGCTATAGATAGTGTGAGAGGGGCACTACTGTTAGTGTGATAGGGCCTTAGCATTTCTGCTCACAACCCCCTCCCCCCCCCCCCCCAACTGTTAGATACGGATCACTGCACACCTAGACAGAACACAGCCGTGAGGCCAAAACAACCAAGGCATGGATACAAGCATGCTTACTCTTAATTGGTGGATATGTGAATGCTTCCTGTTGATTAGAGGATCTGGTCATGTGACAGGCCATCTTGGATTCTAAAACCATATATAATAATAAACCTGACAGTGCAAGCTCTCTCTAACTTTCAAACTATACTCTGCCTTTCTTCTACTTGCCTGTAGTGATTTCCTATTTAGCCTGCCTACACAACTACAGCTGCCAGCCGTCGACTTTACAATCTACTTCACAGTGAACAACCAAAATGGATTGTTTTGTCTGTGCACCTGAATTCTCTCTCTATATATAGTATACTACATAGTATAATGTGTGTAGTGTTACACAAAATAGAAGACAGTGGAACAGTAGTCTAAATTCGCCTGGGGTGTGCACTGTTACAAGTCGGTACCCGTCTTGATATGACCTTAGATGTTGCCAGGATGTAAAATTCCAACAACCAACCAACCAACCAATACCCACTCCGAACTGCAACATCCTCTAATCGCCACTATCCACAGCTGGCCATCACACACAGCGCTCATCGGGCTAAATGTGCAGGAATTGACATGCAAAATCTGATGGTCCAAGGCCACCTAACTCGAGGTTCCGAGTTGGCGGGGAAAAATATCCAGAGGCTGCCCTTACTTGCTTCCAGAACTGCTGCAGTGGGTTAGTGTTTTAGCGGGACAGGTGTTCGCGTTGATTCGCCGAACCGCCGCCAGGGGCGCGAACAACGCAATCCAGGTGGCGATTCAGGGCACGAGGACAGCGAAGGAAGCAGTTGGCAGTGTTACCAAACTGGAGGTACTGAGAATCCTTGAGGTTTTGCGTTGCGGGCGTGGAACCCGAGTGGCGGCAGCTGCAAGCTTTCTAGCGAGGGGGAGGGGGGGGGGGGGGGGGGGTCTAGGGACATCGCAGAATGTGATTTAATCAAATAGCTTTAATTGGGCTATTTGAGGACATTTCCAAGAGGTTATAGGGTGATGTTTTAGCATATATGCATAACCTGATATTTAATTTATTTAATCAAAATTACACTTTGGTATAGGATATTGATTAGAAAAATAAATAGTAACAACAACATTCTTTATTGTGAACTGTGGGATTTTGGGGTCGATCCGTGACTCCTGAGTTGACTGCTCAGAACGTTCTGAATTCCATGACTCTCAGGGGAATTTCGTGAGAGTTAGCCACACTGATTTGGGTTGTCCTCTGAAACTGGGTATAGTACATATTTGGTTTTCACATACTGATGCAGATAAGTAATTCTTTCCTTTTCTTTTTATTTAGTAGCAAGTCAAATGGTTATTGTTGTATCTGTGCTAAAGTTGTATAAGCTGATGAAAACATTAAATCTTAAAAAACCTAAGCATTTATCTAGATTTGAACCTATTCATCCAATTTAGGTACTAGTGCACTTATGAAGTATTTGTTGCCAACTAGAAGGAATACTGAGTCTATTTATTAGAACAACATTACTGAAGATTCTAATTGATGATGCGAACAAGCAGCTCATTGAATTGGATTTTATTCAATAACACATAGGGTTGTAATAGTCATTAAACAGTAAGTTACAAGTAGGAAGTCCGTCCATCAGTTGAATGTCAACTCAGGCCCTCAACCCAATCATCTTAGTTTGTTCGTTGGTTTGAAGGGATGGGTGTGCGGCTGAGTTGGGGTGGTGTGTTGCTCGTCCGGTTGATGGGGTCATAGTGAGGTTTGATGGGTCTCGGGGGCCGACGATGGGCGGTAGTGACTTCAGAGGTCTCGCAAGAGACTGGGTTTGCGTGAAACCCGGTAGGGCATGGGGGTAAGGAATCAAACCCAGGTGGCGCCACCGGGGACACTCCTTGTTCGCGTGCAAATTACCCATGTTGGCGAACCAACATGAACTATGTCAGAGCTTTGTGCTCCTTGCCAAAATTAATTTAACATGTTTGCACCTCAGATATCTAAAAAGTCAGCCATTTAAAATAAATGGTATTTCAAACTAAAGTTAAGGTAGATTATAACAATCAACTTAATATATCAGAAAATAACACAAACTTAAAACCATCGGACTATGCAAACTTGAGCATTTATTGCTCCAGAAAGGACAATTTTAAATCCGTTAATAAAACATGTCATTATCGAAATATTTTATGTCCAGTATTTCATTAGGCATTCCAACATTAAAAAGGATGCGTTTTTGGGTAAGGAATCATTTTATTTAGCGGAATAAAGGTTATTTTTCAGCGCCGAGGCCCTGGTCTTCCAGCCATATCATGCTACATTCATTCCCTTCAAAATTGAGTCTAAAATAAACAAGAGTTTGATACAAAGAAAAAAGAATAGAGCAGTTACACAACAGCAATGAGAGATAACAGGTTGTACATGTACTATTGTCAGTGTCAAGGGTAGGGTAACTTTGTATTAATATACATGGTGAATGAGCGATAACAGACTGTACATGTAATATTGTCAGTGTCAAGGTTAGGGTAACTTTGAACTAATATACATGATAAAGGAGAGATAACAGACTCCACATTTTATTAGGTTAGGGTATCTTTCTACTAATATACATGGTGAATGAGAGATAACTGGGTGTCCATTTAATATGTTCAGTGTCAAGGTTAGGGTAACTTTGTACTAATATACATGGTGAATGAGAGATAACCTACTGTACATTTCATATTTTCAGTGTCAAGGTTAGGGTAACTTTGTACTAATATACATGGTGAATGAGAGATAACAGACTGTACATTTCATATTTTCAGTGTCATGGTTAGGGTAACTTTGTACTAATATACATGGTGAATGAGAGATAACAGGCTGTAGATTTAATATTTTCAGTGTCAAGTTTAGGGTACCTCTGTCCTAGTTTAGGGTACCTCTGTCCTAATATACATGCTGAGGGCTTGTATATTTAAAACAAATCCAAGGATAGCCTCCTTATCCACTCACACATAATCGCCAATGCAGTCTTTAATCCCTCCCCATAACTAACCTACCATGCATCACATACAACCCGCATACCTCCCCACCCCACTGCCAGTCGTCCACTCGCTATGGCCTTAAGATATACAGTTCACCCCCTCACTGTGCATTGACTAAATATCAGCAAATTTGACAGGATTATCAATCGCCTTGTCACCCTGAGGACACCCGTAGCAGTCACGTGGGTGACGCACTGGTCACGTGGTACTGCCTCATTGCCATCCACTGGTTATGAGCTTAATACATACCTTTCTTTCCGTCACTGTGCCTTGACTCAATACTGACACATTTGACAGGATTATTAATCGCCATGTCATCTTGAGAACACGCATCCCTGTCACGTGGTGCGACGCCTTGGTCACGTTGACCATGGCTCGTGGCCACCAGTCAATGTTTATAGAAATATGCCGACTGACAGGCATTGCATGGCTCAGGGTCTTCTTTGTTTATGTTTTTTTATTACTCAAGGTTCCAGGGCGTCCAGCTGTTGCTGATGAGGGCAGTGTTTACACAAGGGTGTTGGGCGAAGAAGAGAAGGGCAGAATATATTGGAGAAAAAGTACAAGAATAGGTGAGAGAAGGGGGTGGGGCAGAGAAGATTGGCATAAGAGAAGGGGAATAGTGGGAGAAGAGTTGAACAAGAGTGGGTGAATATTGGGATAATAGTAAGAATATTGGGATCATAGTGGGGAGTATTGGGATAATAGTGAGATAATATTGGGATAAAAGTGGGTGAATATTGAGATGCTAGTGAGATAATATTGGGATAAGAGTCGGGAATATTGGGATAAGTGGGGGGGGAATTGAGAAAAGGGTGGGAGCATATTGCGATAAGAGTAGGGGAATATTGGGATAATAATCGGGAATAGTGGGATACAAGTGAGATAATATTGGGATAAGAGTCGGGAATATTGGGATAAGAGTAGGGGGAATATAGGGATAAAAAAGAGAAAAGCATGTGAAAAGAGTTGGATAATAGTGGGAGAAGAGTGGGGGAAGAGAAGGAGAAAGAGTGCAAAAGAAGTGCAGAAGAGGAGAGAGGAAAATCATAGGACAGGAATGGCAGAGTAGTAGGAGAAACATACATGAACGGCCAAGTAAGAATGTGGAAACTGTGAGAGAAGTGAAGCGTGGGGGAATGGGTGAAGAATGGGAGAACAATTGGGAGAAGAGTGGAATAAGGGTGAGAGAAGGGCTAGGGAAATGACAGAGAAACCTAAGAGAAGGGTGAAGCTTGGGATAATATGAGGGAAATATGTGGAAAATAGTGAGCGAACATTGGGACTAAGAACCGAGGAACCTGGGAGAAGGTTTTTTAGTTTTTTTTGTTTGTCCATTAGTTGTTTAAGCAGGTGAAATTTCAGTCATAGACGACTGGTCTTCCTCATTCCACTGCTGGTTGATAGAAAGCCCGAGCCTACACTTTTACAGACCCAAGTGATTTTTAACCTCCCACATCACATAAACATGATATGAGAGCAACCGGCCTTTGATGACGCTGTAACTTATACACAGCGGTGGAAATCCAAATTGGCAGAGCTGGGGGCACGGGGAATCGAACCGTCGACCCTCAGATTAGGAGTCTGACCTAGAGAAAAGTCAGACACTCTAACCACTCCGCCACAGAGAACGCCACAGGTTGAGGCCTGGGACAGAATTGGGGAGGTGTTGGGGGAACACTAGGAGAAAGGTGGCGTCAGTGTACTGGTAAAATGGGAGAGGGCTCAGAAAAGATATATAGTGGGGCCGGTGAGTAAATAATATTTTATTCACTAAATAAACTGTTTTTTTTTTTTTAGCTTTGGGCGGGCACTGGTCTTCGGGATATATTACACTACATTCAGTCATAATATATTCTAAGATTGAGTTTGATTTTTTCTTGAAGATTTATACTGCCTATCATGGATAAGTCTGAATAGACTTGTTTTCACCATTAGACAGTTTGTCGATAGAAAGCCCGAGCCTCCACTTTTACCGACCCAAGAGATTTTTAACCTCCCACACCACATAGACATGGTATGAGAGCAACTGGCCTTTGATGTCGCTGTAAGTTATACACAGCAGTGGAAATCCAAATTGGAAGAGGTCGGGGCATGGGGAATCAAACCACCGACCATGAGATTAGGAGTCCGACCTAGAAAAAAGTCAGGCACTCCAACCGCCACAGAGAACACCGCAGTATTTCCAACAATAAAACATCTTCAGAAATACATATATGATCTCTATATATATATTTGTGTGTCTTTGTTTGTTCAGGCCTGGTGCATGAGCTTAATAAGGGTGGTGTGTTTGGGGGTGTTGAGTAAAAACAACACAGCGTGTCCCTCATCAAACATCACACAGCGAACCACCTGGAGCAGCTCCCGCTGTCCTATGAGCAGTTACCCCCAGCTCCCGTCACAGGTATCAGATTACAA
Source organism: Branchipolynoe longqiensis (assembly GCA_030323885.1). NCBI lineage: Eukaryota > Metazoa > Annelida > Polychaeta > Phyllodocida > Polynoidae > Branchipolynoe > Branchipolynoe longqiensis. Next base: position 23,871,633 of record CM059190.1, on the reverse strand, counting down.
GAATATTTGGTTAAGATGGAGAAGGGTGGGAGAAGAGTGGGAGAAGAGAGGGAGACGAGGGGGAAGAGTTGGTGAAGAGGGGCGAAGATGGAGGAAGTCTTGGATATGAGAAGACGAAGAAAGATGGGGGTAGAGGGAGAGAAGAGTGGGATAAGAGTAGGTGCCGATTGGAAAGGGTCGAAGAATGGGGAGAGAAGACTGGGATAAGAATAGGTTAATATTGGAAAGGGTGGAAGAAGAGGGAGAGAAGTGTGGGATAAGAAGAGGAGAATATGGGAAAGGGTGCAATAAGAGGGAGAGAAGAGTGGGATAAGAATAGGTGAAGATTGGAAAGGGTGGAAGAAGAGGGAGAGAAGAGTGGGATAATAATAGGAGAATATAGTAAAGGGTGTGGGAAGAGGGAGAGAGCACTGGAATAATAATAGGAGAATATGGGAAAGGGTGGGGGAAGAGGGACAGAAGAGTGGGAGAAGACTGGGAAGGGTGGGCGAAGAGGGGGAGAATGTTGGGAGAAGATGGGTGGATGAATATGCCGAGAAGAGAGGGAGAAGATAGAGAGACATGGGGGAAGAGATCGATTGATTTGATTTGATTGGTGGTTGCTTTACGCCGTGTGGGCGGCATAGGCCATATTCACGGCGATGGGCGAAGAGAGTGAGAAGAGAAGGAGAATATAGAGAAGGGTGTGCGAAGAGTAGGAGAAGAGGGGGAAGGCTGGAGAAGGATGGACAAGAACCGATTCTGCCCATATCATGCGTGAACTATAATTGAAATATGAATTTCGCTTGCAAGCCTCCCACCGACGATTCCACCTTTTCGGAACACTGCTTCCTCCAGTCAGTCACGTCAGATCACTCACCAGGCAGAGGCTTGCATTGGTAAAAAAAAAAACTACCCAAAAAACACACACACAACAAAAACACGTTGATAAATAACGCATGCGCCTTGCACCTATACCGGTGCGTGGAGAGTGAGGGTGTCTTTGAAGGTACTTTCTATGAAAACACCAAAGTGTTGCAGCCATGCACTCTCTCCGAGAGGCTGCACCGTGGATGGCCCCACTTGCATTAATTTATTGAAACAGGCTGCTTCATCGCCCTTAAGCTAGGATTCCTTACATGCGGTATGCAGCATGTGGCATGCGGCATGCAGCATGCGTACGGGATGGGTTAACCAGGAACCAAGAGAGCGCCGATATTATTGTACCCCCAGCAGGACCACACTTCCGTTATTGTACCCCACGGCAAGACCACACTTGTGATAGCGTACCCCACATCAGTACCCCACTTCTATTATTGTACCCCACAGCAGGACCACACTTGTATTATTGTACACAACAGCAGGGCTACCCTTGTGTTATTGTACCCCACATAAGGACAACACATGTGTTATTGTACCCGACAGCAGGACCACACTTGTGTTAGTGTATCCCACAGCAGGACCACACTTGTATTAGTGTACCCCATATTAGCACCACACTTGTACTATTGTACCCACCAACAGGATCACCCTTGTATCATTGTACCCCACAGAAGGCCCACACTTGCATCATTGTACCCCACATCAGGACTAGACTTGTATTATTGTACCCCACATCAGGACCACACTTGCATTATTTTACCCAACAACATGATCACCCTTGTATTATTGGACCCCACATCAGGACCATACTTGTATCAGTGTACCCCACATCAGGACTATACTTGTATTATTGTACCCCACATCAGGACCACACTTGTAGCATTGTACCCCACATCAGGACCACACTTGTGTTAGTGTACCCCCCAACAGGACCATACTTGTATTATTGTACCCCACATCAGGGCCACCCTTGTATTACTGTACCCAACACCAGGAGCATGCTTGCATTAGTGTAGCCCACATCAGGACACCACTTGTGTTGCGGTACCCCACATCAGGATGGCACTTGTATGATTGTACCCAACATCAGGACACCCCTTGTATTATTGTACCCCACATCAGGACGACACTTGTAGTACTGTACCCAACACCAGGATCATGGTTGTATTAGTGTACCCCCCAGCAGGACATCACTTGTGTTGCAGTACCCCACAGCAGGACCACACTTGTATTATTGTAGCCAACATCAGGACAACCCTTGTATTATTGTACCCCACATCAGGACACCACATGTATTATTGTACCCAACAGCAGGACCATGCTTGGATTAGTGTACCCCACATCAGGACAACACTTGTGTTACTGTAACCCACATCAGGACCACACTTGTGTTATTGTACTCAGCATCAGGACCACACTTGTATTAGTGTTCCCGACATCAGGACCACCTTTGTATTATTGTACTCAACATCAGGACCACACTTGTATTAGTGTACCCCACAGCAGGACCACATTTGTTTTAGTGTACCCCACATCAGGACCACCCTTGTATTACTGTATCCCTGCACCAGGACCACACTTGTATTAATGTATCCCTGCAACAGGACCACGCTTGTATTACTGTATCCCTGCAACAGGACACCAGGTGTGGCATTGTACCCCACAGCAGGACCACACTTGTGTTAGTGTGCCCCACCACAGGACCACACCTGTATTATTGTACCCCGCAGCAGGACCACCCTTGTGTTACTGTATCCCTGAACGCAGTTTGTTATATTATCATAGCCATGCCGCAGGGCAGTGTATCTATGTAGCAGAGTACCATGGGTGTTACTGTATCCATGGCACAGGATGCAATAATTGTTACTGTACCCATGCATCAGGGCACCATGGGTGTCACTGTATCCATGGCACAGGATGCAACGTGTGTTACTCTAGCCATGCAGCAGGACACTACATGTGTTACTGAATACACACAGCAGGATACCACATGTGTTACTGTGTCCATGCAGCAGGACACCACACGTGTTACTGTATCCATGCAGCAGGACACCACATATGTCAATGAATACACGCATCAGGATACCACATGTGTTACTGTATCCATGCAGCAGGATACCACATGCGTTACTGTATCCATGCAGCAGGACACCACGTGTGTTACCGTATCCATGCAGCAGGATACAACATGTGGTACTGTATACACACAGCATGACACCAGATGTGTGACTGTATCCATGCAGCAGGACACCACATGTGCTACTGTATCCATGCAGCAGGACACCATATATGTTACTGTATCCATGCAGCAGGACACCACATATGTTAATGAATACACGCCGCAGGATACCACATGTGTTACTGTATCCATGCAGCAGGATGCCACATGCGTTACTGTATCCATGCAGCAGGACACCACATGTGTTACCGTATCATGCAGCAGGATACAACAGGTGGTAATGTATACACACAGCAGGACACCAGATGTGTTACTGTACCCATGCAGCAGGACACCACATGCGTTACTGTATCCATGCAGCAGGACACCATATGTGTTACTGTATCCATGCAGCAGGACACACCATGTGTTACTGTATCCATGCAGCAGGACACACCATGTCTTACTGTATCCATACAGAAGGACACCACCTGTGTTACGGTATCCATGCAGCAGGACACCACATGTGTTAGTGTATCCATGCAGCATGACCTCACATGTCTTACTGTATCCATGATGCAGGACACACCATGTGTTACTGCATCCATGCAGCAGGACACAACATGTGTTACTGTATCCATGCAGCATGACTTCACATGTCTTACTGTATCCATGATGCAGGACACACCATGTGGTACTATATCCATGCAGCAGGACACCACATGTGTTACTGTATCCATGCAGCATGACCTCACATGTCTTACTGTATCCATGATGCAGGACACACCACGTGTTACTGTATTCATGCAGCAGGACACCACATGTTTTACTGTATCCATGCCTCACATGTCTTAATGTATCCATGATGCAGGACACACCATGTGTTACTGTATCCATGCAGCAGGACACCACATGTGTTAGTGTATCCATGCATCATGACCTCACATGTCTTACTGTATCCATGATGCAGGACACCACCTGTGTTACTGTATCCATGCAGCATGATACCACCTGTGTTACTGTATCCATGCAGCAGGACACCACATGTGTTACTGTATCCATGCAGCAGGACACAACATGTGTTACTGTATCCATGTAGCAGGACACCATACAAATCTGACCTGATATCAATACAACATTATTATTTACTTGCTTGATGTAGAATTGTTCAGTGCGATTATTGATAATTATAAAATGTACGGTGATTATTACTGAACTGAAATGTGATATGTTGTGTACTCTATCATATTCATATTACAGCATAACTTCATATGCATGTCTGACGTTGTTACCGGTCACTCACAACCGCATTGAATGGAGCTTGGCCAGAAAGCCGGAGACCCTGCCTGTCATGAAAATAAAGTGGTGTTATTCCAAATCCTGCTCCCTGCTGCTCTGTTCCCCTGGCAGCAATGGCACTATCAGCACTAACCCACTTAATCAAGCAAAGCGTTGATTAATTCATTAATAATATGTTAATGGCCTCATCTAGGACCCCTGCAGCCCAGGTAGTGGTGAATGTAGGCACACAATTACCATACCGGGCGTTCTCAGCGGCCTGTGCGGATATGTGGGCTCTGAAATGAACAGCATGATTGGGACCAGATGCGGTTGTCGAATCGGTACAGCGCAGGTTTCACTTGCGGAAGATCGGTAGTTTGAAAGCGGATTAAAGCTGCATAGTCCGATGAAATCTTCAAATTGTTAAAACCCAACAAATTATCTAAATTTGATTCTACATATCTAGTTTAGATACTGATACACTTATTAAGCATTTGTCACCAAACAGAAGGGAATAGTGAGACAATTGAATAGATCATGTTACTGCAGAATGTTATGGTGTCAGAGTTTTGGCAAGCTTGCCAACATTAATTTTGCATGGTTGCACTTCAAATATCGAAAAAGTTACACTTCAAATATCTAAAAAGTTAGCCACTTAACATAAAAGTTACTTCAAGCTAAAGTAAGATACATTATAATGATCAACCTAATGTATTTATCTCAGAAACTTTCTGAAACTCAAAACCATCGGACTATGCAACTTTAAACCAAAGCAATAACTTACACAATTGGCAGTTCTCGCTTCTATTCCTAGACTGGCGCTCAGCATTACTAGGATAGGGCAAGGAGTGGTTCCCTTATTGTCAGGATAATCTGACTGAGTGGATGCAGATTCATTGGGGGTGGCAGCCTGGTCTCTAATGTGGCATCACTATAAAGTCACCATGAGTGTGAACTGTCACAATTCCGTACCCGTCCTGGTATGACCTTAGATGTTGCTAATATGTAAAAAAAACCCAAAACAAACAAAGCTCCGTCGTGACATAGGGTTAAAGGAGAACAATATAGACTGCCATCAATTACCTTGGACTGTCCTAACTGGTCCTCCCAGTCCAAGGTAATTGTGTATATCCCCAGTACTGCGCCGTTACTGTTCAATGTACATACTACAACAGAAATCTCTTTCATATGGCATGTAACATTAGTCACAGCATTGCGTCTATTTCCACATACCCGTATCATACATACTTCATTTACTTATTGTTTTATTAACTTTGGATATTTTGATGATTTTGAGATAAATCTCTTCTGTTAATTGACATAATCTACCTTTGTTTAGTTTGAAGTGACTTACCTTTAACATTACTAACTTAGATGATATTTGATGTGAAACCATAGCAATTTATGTCTTACAGTCTTCTTAAAAAACCTTCCTAGAACTTCCAAGAACAGGTTCCCAGAACAGCTTCCTATAACCGCTTCCTACAACGGCTTCCCATAGCATCTTCCCAGGAGAACTTCCAGAAGAGCTTCCTAGACATTTTTTCAGAATGGCTTCCCCCTAACAGCTTCCGAGAAGATCTTCCAGTACAAGTCCTACGATGTCCCATGAAATCCCACAAAGTTCAGCACTCCCAAAAAGTCCCGAAAATCCCCGAAAATCCCCAAAAGTCCGACAACTTCCCAGAAAGGCCCCTAAAGTCCCACATAGCCAGCCCCACATAGTCCCATATATTCTCACATAATCCCTTATAATCCCACATAGTCTCAGAAAGTCCCATGTAGTCCCACATAATCCCCCATAGTCCCTGATAGTCCCACATTGTCCTACAAAGTCCCACATAGTCCCATATATATAGTAGTTGCCAAAACCCCCACCAAGTCCCACAAAGACCCACAAAGGCCCATCAAGTCCCATATAGCCCCAACTAGTCCCACCTAGTCCGACATAGTCCCAAACTGTCCTACAAAGTCCCGCAAAACCTCACAAAGTCCCCCAATGCCCCTGCTCCGCCTGGCTTCTTATAGTGATCAGATATCATCGCTTTTCATGATCCTGGTGGGTCGCTTCCACGTCCAAGTTGTCACCGCAATAAAAAGTCACGCTGAAGATGGATCGTCAACATAAAGCATATTGGCAGTTTAGGTTATGACCCTTCCTTCCATCACAAAACTCACATTGTGGCATGTCGGATGATATCATGTATGTTTGTTCTTTTGGCTAATTTCTTTGATAAATCAGGGTAGATTTCCGTCACACCAACGGATAATTGGCTTTCCTTATTGGACTGCACATTCACCTGTCCTAGTAATGTGGTGATCGCCATACTAGATAGCGACATGGATTAGAGACTATCTTAAAGGATAATAATGATTCGTTAGTCACACTATGATTGCGACCACTTTGCGACCACAACATTCTGCGTTCTCTGTGGCGGAGTGGTTAGAGTGTCTGACTTTTTTCTAGGTCAGACTCCTAATCTGAGGGTCGGCGGTTCGATTCCCCCTGCCCCCAGCTCTGCCAATTTGGATTTCCACCGCTGTGTATAACTTACAGCGTCATCAAAGGCCGGTTGCTCTCATACCATGTCTATGTGGTGTGGGAGGTTAAAAATCCCTTGGGTCGGTAAAAGTGTAGGCTCGGGCTTTCTATCGACCAGCAGTGGAATGAGGAAGACCAGTCCTCTATGACTGAAATTTCCCCTGCTTAAACAACTAATGGTCCCCCCCAAAAAACAAAACAACAAAACGGGTCGTTGTAAAATAGTCGCAAGTGGTAGCACAGCGATCGCAATATGGTCATCAATGGTTCTCGACCTCCTTGCAACTCAATCCCTGGAATGTTATGGTTTTTTCATGGTTTACGTCCATAAGTCATTTAATGCTTGCAATTACATACATACCGGTATACACTTATACAGACACATGGTAGGTTCAATAACCAGACAGCAATAGCTTGTACAAGATCCACATCATGGCTAACAGTATCATAGGGGTAATGCTTACAATTACGTACATACAGGTAATGCACTTATACAGACATACTGTAGGTTCAACAACCAGACAGCAATAGCTTGTACAAGATCCACATCATGGCAAACAGTGTCATAGGGGTAATGCTTACAATTACGTACATACAGATAATGCACTTATACAGACACACAGTAGGTTCAACAACCAGACAACAATAGCTTGTACAAGATCCACATCATGGCTAACAGTATCATAGGGGTAATGCTTACAATTACGTACATACAGGTAATGCACTTATACAGACACACGGTAGGTTCAACAACCAGACAACAATAGCTTGTACAAGATCCACATCATGACAACAGGGGTCAAAGGGGTAATGCTAACAATTACATACATACAGGTAATGCACTTATACAGACACACGGTAGGTTCAACAACCAGACAGCACTAGCTTGTACAAGATCCACATCATGGCTAACAGTATCATAGGAGGCATGCTTACAATTACGTACAAACAGGTAATGCACTTATACAGACACACGGCAGGTTCAACAACCAGACAAGAATAGCTTGTACAAGATCCACATCATGACAACAGGGGTCATAGGGGTAATTACATTGTTAAAATTGCACCTAAAACAGGATTCAAACCCACCTCTTCCCATTGTGGGGTTACTATGCGAACCTTGACACCACCTAGACTCTAGCATGTTATCATCCTATCCACACCCACCTGTCTAGGTGGCTCCTTCCCTTAGAGGTCAGTGCACACTAAAGCCGTGTTTACACGGGCAATTGTGAAGCGAATTAGGCAAATCGATATATATGAAGCGAAGTAGTGGTGGGTTTACACGAGCGAGTTTGAAAGTGTGTCGGCGACCGGGAACCAGCAGCCTTAGTGGTGCACTTGTAGCCGGCAAGCACTGCTATTTGCTTAGTTTACACTCGTTGATTTGACGCCGATGTAGCTGCTACGTTAATATCGCTTGGAATTTAGGGTTAATTTAATTAAATTTAATTATTTGAGTATGTAATTCTGTTAAATATGATCGCATTCAATAGATTTCGGCCTAATCGGTCCCTAACACGGCCAGGTACCAGTGTATAATTACAGCTGAGCCTGTAGCCGGCAAGCACCACTATGTTACACTATCACCGCCCGGGAACCAGCTGAATCGCTTCATATAAACCATCTGGCAAGGTGGGTTACATAAAGTGAATCATATGAAGCGAATCAGCTCTAATCCGCCTCAGAGTCACGTTTACACGGCGAATGTGAGGCGAACTAGGCAAGACGATTTATATGAAGCGACTTAACTCGCCCGTGTAAACACAGCTTTATACATTCATCCTCCTGGACTCCTGGAATTCTAAGTCTAGTACATGATTTTATCTCCATAAGTCTTTTAATGTTTACAATTAAATACAGGCAATGCACTTAAATATAAATACACAGGGTAGGTTCAATAAGCAGACATCACATAGTTTGTACAAGATCTAAGTGACCGCAACCAGTGTCATAGAGGTGATGAATCCGCACACCTCTTGCCCTTTAGGGGCTAGTGTGCTAACCTTTACATAACCTAGATTCTACGATGTGGCTCCTTGTCTAAGAGGTCACGACAGATTACTCTAACACATACTATTTACTTGACAGCGACATTACTCAACCCTTTGATTCCTTTATGCTTGCTTACCTTATCGCATGACCACATTTGTGACCTTCACCTTGACGGGGGTTAATGGCTCTTCTTCCCTGCAATAAATCCGCGCCCCCCCCCCCACCCGCGATTACCTACCCCCACTCTCATGCCTTACAGTTCCTTGGGGCACTATCCTGACCGAGCTATTTTCCTGAATCATTGGCCTATCCTAGTGATACCGGTTGACTGCTTGTTTTAGTCTTACATCCTGGCAACATCTTAGGGCATATCAGGACGGGTACCAACTCATGACAGTATGCACTCATGGTCACTTCTTAGTGCTGCCCCACTGAGAAATCAGGCCACCAGCACCATGACCCAATATCCCACTTAGTCACATTATCCTGACACTGAGCTAACCAGTCCTTGCCCTATTCTATTAATGCTGAGCGCCAGGCTAGGAAGCAACAATTATCAATTTTATAACTCATTGGTTTGACTCGAGCGGGAATCAAACTCCGGATCTCCTGCATGCGAGAACGTCAAACGAGATAGCAACATATTTTGATTTTCTGAGGTCTTTTGTAAACCTACTCCAGGGATTGAACCCGTAACCTGTCAGCTAGGATCTGGATGCTGTGAGGGGTAATTAATCACCCAATTAGAGTAGACACACTTTAAAACCTCCGGTGTTGACACTAATTACAATAAAATACTATGAAAATAAACACTGGCTATTCTGTATCAGAGCCTATTTTTGCCACTGGCTCACATGGCGTATTTTCCCGTCATTCTCGCCAGGTGTCTCAGGTTCTAATTGCTTGCTTCAGTTTGTTTGTTCTTGGTTTATGTCCTAGCAACATTTAAGGTAATATCAGGACGGCTACCGACTTGTGACAGTGCACACTTATGGCAACTGTATAGTGCTGCCTCATTGGGAGACCAGGCCACCAGCACCATGACCTGCTATCCCACTCAGACACATTATCCTGACACTGAGCCGACCAGTCCTTGCCCTATCTTAATAATGTTGAACTCCTGACTAGGAAGTTACACATATCACTTTTAAAATCGGTGTATAAAGTCCACGGCTGGAATCTGTGGTTGTGTAGGCAGCCTATAATGAAATCAATACAGGCAATAAGAGAAAGGAAGAGTATAAAGAGTGAAAATAGAGAGAGAGCCAAGCCCTCAGGTTTATTATTTATAGTGGTACATGGATCTGGTATGGCTCACCATCTGACCTTATTCTCCAATGAGAATCAAACATCTCAAGCTCCACCAATGAACATCAAGCAGTATTGGTTCCCATGACTACAGTGCTCTGCCCACCACCACCATGTGGCGTGGCTGCTTGGCCACCACCTGCCCTGAGCTGAGTGTGTGGTGATCCGTGATTACCAGAGGGGGGAGGGGGTAGTGAGACAGCTCCAAGTGCCCCTTACACACTATCTCCTAGTGCCTCTTTCACACTATCTAACTAACACAATATGACTATTGACCATGAGTAAAGTATCACCAGCAACTACATAAATACAAGTATGCACCCGGCCCTATATACCTTTTACCATAATAGACCATTTGCATTCCCCAACCAATGCGTTTTATCAGAATATTTTAATATTGGTTAGACCTGGCTAGGATTCAAACGCTTCCTTCAGTCAAGGTTTACACGGTGGCCACTGTAATTCTGACATATAATAAACCATTCATCAACATACAATATTAATCTACAACCTATGACATTAACTCAAAACTAGGGGTTTATGTAGTTTCAATAATAATAGATATTCCTGAAACTGATGCCATCTGCCCATTATTGGAGTGAGTGAGTCACAGCACTATAAAGTCGGCATGACCCAAATCCACTGACCCAAATCCAACTCGTGACGCGTCCTGATATTACCGTATATAATGTTAGGAGGTAAAACCCCCAGCAACCAAGTTCCACTGGGGTACTTTGGCGAATACCCGCCTAGTAACACGTGGACTTTGTGTTACTAACTGTAAATGACTTTGACTTATTCCTTACAATGTGATAAACACAGACTCATACACAAACAATGCTCGTGGCTATATCTTAAAGATTAGCATTTTCATATCTTTCAAAGTAATATTTACAGCAGGGTGTTGGCTTCACTTTTAAAGGGGCTGTCACATTAGGTTTTTTTTGCGGGAGCGTACAGCGGAGTAAGCGCGTTACGTCATATACGGCGGTATACGCCACCATACGCTATGCATACGCTGTCATACGCCGTCATACGCCAATCCTCCAACAAGCCTGTTTCCTTGCTAAAAATTGTCAGCGTATGGCAGCATATGGATCATACGCTGCTCATACGCTAGGCGTATGCTATGCATACGCCGGCATAGGTTACACATAGGTTAGGGGTACATTGGCATAGGTTGGGCATACGCTGGATTGACACCCGCCGGGTGTCTCTTGCGTACCCCCAACGTTCTGTAAAAGTGGTGTCACACTACGGCATATTATGCCATCATATGCTTCACATATACTATGCATGCACTATGCATACGCTGGCATACGCGGTCATACATGGTCATACGGCCTCATACGCGCATCCGTCCACATTTTTTTTTACCATGCTCAAAGATTTTCGGCGTATGGCTCATACACTGCTCATACGCTTGATGTATGCTATGCGTATGCCGACATAGGTTACGCATAGGTTGGGCGTATGCTGAACTTGTCAATCACAACCGTCAAACCTCATATCACAGTACGCCGTGCATAGGTTGGGATACGCTTTGAATACGCCGCCATAGGCTAGGGGTAGGTTAGGCATAGGTTAGGCATAGGCTGGGCATACACTTCAGATGCCGCTGGGACCACATGCATAGTGTATGACGGCATATGACGGTGTATGGGTCGAAAACCACATACGCCGGCATACGCTAACACCATACGCCATAATGTGACAGGGCCTTAACCATTTCTATGAAAATAATATGAATAACGTTTAAATAGAGAAAACAAGCTTTATGGAGGACTAAACAGTAATTCATAATGTAATAGTATTTGTTTATCTTTACTGCTCATATCATAGTCTTATCCCACGACATCCAGAAACAATATCCTCCAAATATTCTGGACAAATGGACGAAATTGTGATCATCTAGAAGTCTTACCCCCGTAGATATTAATCAGTGTTCCACTGAATATATTTCTGTTTACTTTTAGTATGCCTTTCCCAACCAAGATATACACAATAGAAATCTTGTTTGAAAACCTTTGCAATTTGTTTTGGGTTGATCCCATATTTGACATACCGTATATGTCCCAATAGAAGCATGCTACCCAATAGAAGCACACACCCCCTTTCAAGATTGAAAGCATGCACACTGTTATGATCCTATTCAGACTGAATGCACACAAAATAAGACAATCCCACTTTATTTCATACTTTCAGAGGCATGACAAAAACAAATAAAAATGTACAATAGTATTTAGACTGAATGCACATAAAATAAGACAATCACACTTTATTTCAGAGGCACAACAAAAACAAATCCATGAAATTCTTTAACTTTGAATTGACGCGCATCCCTGTGTCTACACTCGTGCAGTGCCCATCTATTGGGACATATATGGGACATATAGTGTCAGCCTGAATAGCATACTTAGGTTTGTAGCTTACAAATTCTCAGCCAATTTACTCATATAGATGACAGTGCGCCCACTTCTCTTCAAGATGATGCGATTAAAACCAATTATGTTGGCTGCCTGCTCTGACAATGTCAACCGCTTTTGACACATTTTATGTGTGTTTTACCAATGTCGGCGGCCTAATCGATAGAGTGTGGGCCTCGCGCGCGGAAGGTCGAGAGTTTGGTTCCCGGTTGTGTCAAACCAATGACATATCAAATTGGAACTTGTCGCTTCCTACCCTGGCGCTCGGCAGTGGGAGATCAGGCCGCCAGTACTATGACCTGATATCCCACTCAGTCACATTATCCTGACACTGAGCCAATCAGTCCTTGCCCTGTCATAATAAGCAGAGCGCCTACCTAGGAAGCGACACATATCAATGTTTAAGTCATTGGTTTCACTCGACATGGGTTCGAACCCGTAGCTTCGAACCCCACGATATACCAAAACGGGAGACGGATGCTCAACTCACTCGGCCATCCAGTCTGGCCAGTGAAGATGGTCATTAAGACCAAAGGATGCAAGCTCTAAACCTGACCATCGACCATCGAAACGCAAACGTAACTGGAACCAGACTCGTGTCTTTCGCAAAGCGAGGACCAGTTTTGTTTGTTGTTGTCTTACGTCCTAGCACCATCTAAGGTTGTATCAGGACGGGAAGGAGGACCATGAACAGAAGACTGGAAATGAACAGTTTATTACAGCGACAAGGTCAACCCTCTTGAAGTTCATGACCACCCGACACAATAAATCCCATTAACGGAGGCGATGTACTCAGGGTGCGTGTCTTGACAGTCTGAACTGGTTGAGGACTTTCAAAAGTTGACAAAAGTTGTCAAGGTAGTACAAATCGTACCACTTTTTGGAATAATAAGTCATTTTTGATAGAAACTATCACTGCTGAAACCAATGCTGCCAGATTTTTGAAGTGCATCTTAAAATTAATAGTCCCTGTTTGCATTAACATATATATCCAAAGCTAGCCATTTGAAGTACAATTTACTTCAAGTAGGGTAGCTTATAATGATCAATCTGATATATATATATAAATATATTTTTTAATGTGTAGAAACAAAAAAACCACAACATCCGATTACGGAAATTTAAGAGCAGCTGGAAACCAGGCTAAGACTTTGTTTGTTGTTTGTTGTTTTACGTCCTAGCAACATCTAAGGTCATATCAGGACGGGTACCGACTTGTGACAGTGCGCACCCATGGCGACTTTATAGTACTGTCCCACTGGGAAACCAGGCCGCCGGCAACAAGTATCAATTTTTAAGTCATTTGTTTGACTCGACCAGGGTTCGAACGCACTACACCACGATCTACCAGCATGGGAGACGGATGCTCTAACTCATTCGGCCCTGTTATCCAACTATACCAGACAGGATGGCCGAATGAGTTAGAGCATTCGTCTCCCATGCTGGTAGATCATGGGTTCGAATCCCAGTCGAGTCAAACCAATGACTTAAAAATTGATACGTGTCACTTCCTAGCCAGATGCTCAGCATTAATAGGATAGGGCAAGGAGCAGTGGAATGAGGAAGACCAGTCGTCTGTGACTGAAATTTCCCCTGCTTAAGCAACTAATGTACCAACAAAAAAGAGCAGCTGGACAACAGGGTAAGACAATGTGGATGGGCTGAAGATGCCTGAGTTGGTTGTCGGAGTTTTACGTCCTGGCAACATTCAGGGTCATATCAGGACGGGTACCAACTTGTTATAGTGAGAGTGCACACTTATGGTACATTTATAATGCTGCTCTACTACTCTCTTTAACACAAATTACCAATTGCTGATTTCCTTTAACAATGTTTTTTTGTATAACTATGAAAACAACAGTGACACATGGTTCCTAAACTAGAAACAAATTGGGCCAAGGATATTCAAGGAGTCTTTATTGCATAACCTTGACATCGGATGTCTTGTGGCCAAATATATCATCATCATCATCATGCTGTCGGTTGCGATGCAACAAAAACTGCTTTCATTACTTGACTGCCGCTCTCCATTTAGCTCTCTGCTGTGAGAGTTGCATCCATGAGTCGGTCTTAATGTCTCTCAGCTTCAGGTTTCTCTTGATGGTATCCCTGAACCGGAGACGGAGGGCGCCCTCTCTTTCTGTAGCCAGAAGACAGTTGAGCATAGAGGATCTGCTTTGGTAGCCTGTCTGATGACATCCTCATGAGGTGTCCAGTCCACCAGAGATTCTTTTTGATCAGAAGATCTTCCATAGAGGGCAGCCCCATCCATTCGAGTATTACATTTCATGAAAGCTGCCTGCTAAAGTGTTGAAGTGCTGCTGGCTTTTGCAAGTTACCAGCGGCCCTCTCTCGGGGAGCAAATAGAGGTTTCACACCGGCAAGAACATGTCAAGACAGGCGCAAAACTATTTGTCCCTGCAGTGGCTGGTCGGGAGATGTTGGGAGTTCCATACATCAACCGCCCTTAATGCTGCCACAGTGACATGGTTTTCTGTTTAGGGTTTGCTCCCTTAGCCTTCGGTTCTGTCAAGGACCGGTACCACAAGGCAGTGGTTTACAACTCTGCAAGGCAGGGGCGTCAAACTCCCTGAGTTATTGATATACCTACTATACCTGCAATACCTGCATACCTAGTAGAAATGTTTATAATTATATAAAATAGGCTACGACTCAGGAGATCGTTGAACGTAGTCGGGTTGATCGTAGTCCCGTCGTCCGTCATCTACTTTGATTGTCGTCCGGCGTCTCGTCCGTCTTCTTTCGCGTTCAGCCCTCAGCTCCTCCAGCTCGTCCTCCAAGTCCGCTACGCACATCTCCACTTTAAGAGTGTCGATCGCTTCCCTTGGGTTCTTCTCGCGCTCGACCAGTGTTAGACAGCCCATAGCCGTAGTAGTCGACGCAATGTCGACAGTCTCCCCATGCTCGCCTGCCGATCTGGAAGCTTTAGCTGAAGATTTGCCGCTGCGCGTGGACATCCCACTGTTATGGGTGAGCGTGTCGATACTTCTCCGGTCGCAGGAACCCTGGTCGTGTTTATCGTGTGGGACGCCACAGTCGCTGCAGTATCCCGTTACTGGCATGCTTCAGTCCGTACCACGGGCCATACCCGGCCGTACTACGGCCCGCTAGCAGCAGTAATACGATCATTTCAAATATATATAGAATGCAAACTTTTCCTACGCCAAAAAAAAGATTTGTCGAATAAAATTGTAAGGTCGATATCATATATCTCAAAATACGGTCATAGTGTTGAATCCGTTAATCGACACACCGGGCCGTTATCCGTTAACATGAAATTCAAAATCGTACTGGCTAAGTTAACGAAGAAACGATAGAATACTGGTAGATTCAGCTCAAATTGCCATCATGCATTTTTAGTGACCATTCCATCACGTTAATTTGACATTCAACACACATATAATCGACACAGAGCGTAGAAACACAGACCGTTTCAGTTATCAGAGAAACCGTCGAATATGAAAGTTTTAGCTCATAATACCGTCTTCCGCGTGAATCGATCGTTCCTCCTATATATTTGTTGATCCGACACACAGAACGTCGACACACAGGTAGAATGAATAGCTGCAGTCATCCGCTACCAGGATGAACAGGTAGAACCAAAGAAACACAGGTAGCTAGGTAGACTGTGTTGTTCTCAGTTTGAAATCGCGTATGGAAGTGACAGCCTGGCTGAGCTTGGTGGGGCAAACGCCCGTTGGTGGCGCTAGTAGCGAGCAACCGGGCCAAATCCGGGCAAGTCAGCGATTGGACAATAATATATCGAAGTAACGTAATGGCAAATAAATAATAATAAGATACTCCGCCTATTTATCTCTGCATAATTAATTATACATCCCATAAAATAGGCTACGACTCACGAGGATAAAATAAAGAGACAAGTCGAGGAGTAGTGGAAGCCTACCTTTATTTCCAAGGCCGATATGGCCGAGCAATAAACAGCCCTACCTAGAAAAAAAGGGACAAATTCGGAGCTCATGTGATCGTAATGCGCGCTGGCAGTGCTATGGCTACACAGATGTGGCACCAGCTATGCGAAGCGGGTTCCGGCCCATAGCAAATATCAAGATATAAATAAGATGTACATAATAAATAGTGAGGAATTAATTAAAGTACGATAAAACCAGATAGGATATAAACTCCGCCCCTTTATATTCATATACTAAATTATATAGCACATAATATGAATACATGCACGGATATATCTGATTCTAGGTACAGATTTCAATTGCAGATTTGTTACAACAATGTGTTTTGCATAAGAATTAACTTTAATTTGATGTAACTCTGGTTCCTCAGCTTCAAGATCACCCCTTGTTGAAGCCATGAAGTAACCTTAGTAACTGTTGGTGGTTAAATACAACTCAACTCCATGAATAAGGCATAATTTAATTTCTACAATCAGTTCAGTTACCACCAGGCATTAGACAAAATAGGCGATTTATCACACTCCGACCCCGATTAAAATTCCAAAGGAAGGAGATGCAATTTCAAGCATTACTTTTGTCTCTTAAAGTTAGTTGCAAAATGTGATGGTTTTAGGTTTCTGTAAATGGCTTAGATAAATATATTATGTTCCTCATTATCTACTTTGCTATGCTTTGAAGTAAATGCAATTGCAAATGGTTAACTTTGGATTCATTTAAAGTGAAAAATTGGGCAATAAATGTTGGCGTGCATGTTGAAATGCTGGATATCAGAGGTTCCCGCAGTTATGGGTTCTATTACATTTACGTACTGTTCCTTCTAAAGGCCCTGTCACACTACGACGTAATGACGTCAGCGTAGGGAGAACGTGACAAACGTTGAACTTCTCGGCGTATTATGCAAATTTGGGCACAAGTTGAACGTGGATGCAGCGTAGTGGACGAGATCGTAATGTCGGTAAAGCGTAGTGATACCGTCATTCAACGAGAGAGGTCAACTTCATTACGTTCACGGAACATTATGAACGTTATTCCATTGCTAGAACTACGTTACCTGATGGCGAAACGTTGAACATACGTTCTCCTGACGTTCTCCTGACGTTATCCTGACTTTATCCTGACGTTCCCATTACGCCGCATGGACGTTTCCACCGGGTTTAATGTGGGTCAATGTAGTGCAACATAGTGCAATGTAGTGCAACGTAGTTGAACGTAGTGAATAACGTTTTAATAACGTCCGTTTAACGTCATTGACGTTCATTGAACGTGAACAGAATGTACGGCGAACGTAAACCCTTATGTTCAAGCTATGTCGAAAGTTTTGAACATGTCCAAAACCTTGATGTAACTCGACGTACCACGACGTAATGTGACATAACTCAACGTCATTCTAACGTCATTCTGACGTCATCATGACATAACCCAACGTACATCAACGTAATGACGAAAAATTACCACGTTAGGCTCACATTGGCTCGTTATGTCGTAGTGTGACAGGGGTATTAGCAATAAAGGTTGAGTCAGTGCACAACTATTCGAGGTGACTATGTAGGATCATCATCTAGGGAAGTGCCTTGGCTTCACAAAATCAAGGCTTTCATCGGACGATGCAGCTTTATCTTTTTTTTTTTTTTTTTGGTAAATATTTTATTCATCTGAACACACATTCTGTCAGCGCCGATGCACTGGTCTTCCAGCCATTGAAGCGATCACATTCGGTTTGTACATGGTGATGGGGAAGTGGAATGTACTGCATTGTGTGAAGCGCACCTCATTCTGAATATGGGGAAGTCGCCTATTTTGTATAGTGTACAGCGTAACTACTCAATGTTGTTCAGGAATGAGTCTCCTTCATAGGACATATTGCTCAAATAGTCATGGCTCTGATTAAAGTTGCATAGTCCGATGGTTTTGAATTTCTGTATTTTTTCTGAGATAAATATATTAGATCGATCACCGGTATCTACTTTACATTAGTTCAAAGTTACTTTTATTTTAAATGGTAAACTTTTGAGATATTTTGAATGCAAACATGGAAAATTAGTTTTGGCAAGCTTGCCAAAACTCTGACACCATAGACTTCTGTAGTAACAGGTTCTGTTAAATTGACTCAGTATTGCCTTCTACGCAGAAGCAAATGCTTAATAAGTGCATCAGTATCTAAGTTAGATATGTAAAATCAAATCTAGATGATTGGTTTTGTTTTGAAAATTTGATATTTCATCGGACTATGCAGCTTTAATGAAAACCGAAAACACATTGGCAGGATGAGATCTCTTGACCAATTATTGTAGCCTCTGAATGGAACTGACGGTGTGGGTTCTGTATATATTGAAAAGAAAGCTATAGTTGGTACAAGTAGAGCAGAATACCTGTTGTTGGTGTGTTGTTACTAATGTTGAATATACTAAGATGTGCATTTTACCGCAATACTGTTTGAGTCATTCAGGTACTTACTCCTGAATAGCTGATCGATTAGTGTTAAAAAAGTAAAGCTTGTTTTATTTAACTATGCCTCTAGAGCACATTGATTTTCATCATTGGCTATTGGACGTCAAACATATGGTTATTCTGACATATTTCTTTGGAGGAAACCTGCTCCTGCCACACAGGCTACTCTTTCCAATAAGCACCAATAGGTCTTTTATATGCACTTTCCCACAGACAGAACAACACATACCACATTCCTTGATGAATCAGTCATGGACCACTGTTTGGAATGAACAAAATTATCCAAACTGGAAATGTGTCCACTGGGAAGGATCGATAGGATAACCGTCACCTTCACATATGGACACTCCACCACAAGAGCTACATCCCGCTACCATGAGTGTTATGGCCCTGTCACACTACGACGTGACTACGTCAGCGTAACCACAACGTGAAAATAATGATATCACGTCGAAGTTATCGGCGTAATATGCAAATTGTGGACGTGAATGCCGCGTAGTTGACGTGAGCGTAATGTGAAAGTAACGTCGGGTTACGTCGTGACGTTAGCTGTAACGTGACAACGTTAGAGGGGAGGGGTAATTGGCGACGTGACCGGGCGTTAGTGTAACGTGAGCGTAACGTCGCCGTAACGGGTGTGACGTGAATGTAACGTGACCGTAACGTGACCGTAACGCCATCGTAACGTGACCGTAACGTGACCGTAACGTGACCGTAACGTGACCGTAACCGTGACCGTCACGCCACCGTAACGTGATCGTAACGTGACCGTAACGTGACCGTAACGTGCAAAACGCTGCCCACACGTTGCTCCCACCCGGGCCGTCGGTCTGACGTGACATAACGTGACTCTAACGTCATTTACGCTGCTATAACGATCGCGGAACGTCAACCTAACGTCATTGTCACGTCATCCCAACGTAACGGCTTCACGTTGAGATACGTCGAAAGTTTTGAACAGGTTCAAAACCTCGACGCGCGCCGACGTAACACGACGTAACATGACGTAGCTCGACGTCACTCTAACGTCATTATGACGTCATCATAACGTGACCCAACGTACGGCAACGTAATGACGAAAAATCATCACGTTAGGCTCACGTTGGCTCGTTACGTCGTAGTGTGACAGGGGTATAAGAAGGACACTTGGGGAATGTGCTAAATGTTTCTGATCGGTTCCTGTAAAATGACCTATGACCCGGGGTGAATGACATTGATACTTGACCTTTCAAGGTAGTTCTTGTTGCCGAATAGCAAATAACAATTGCTAAGTTGTTAGAAATCCAATCGTGACAGTTCTTATCTCGTTGGTATGTATCGTCTTGTGCAATTCACCTGTGTGAAATCATTTCACCTGTCTGACAGAGATTACTGGCACTACCTTTGCAGCTTAGCGTCAAAGCAAAAAGACATCTAAAGCTACATTGTCAAATGAAAGCATCAACCTGTATAAACCAGAACACTTATCTTGATTCGGTGCCATATGTGCAATGTAAATACTGGTGCATTTATTAAGCATTTGGTCTCCACATAAGGGAGACTAGGCTAATTTAATAGAACCCATTACTGCATAAGTACAACAAATATCTGTGCAAAATAAAAACTGGGAACCCCAACTGAACTGCACCACAAGTGGGCAGGTGATATGTCACGGCCCACCAACTGGACAGCCCAGGGCGGGATAACCGGAAATAAAAAAGCCAGGTAACATATCCAACAACAATATAAATCAAATCCAAACAAACATAACTCAACCACCTATTACGTACAAGCCTATGGACATGTCAATAAAATAAAATAGGCTAGTATAGAATTAAGTAGAAAAAAAGTGGAAAACTCTTCCCAAGAAAACCCCAAAACACTAACATAGAACCTTAAGAAAACAACTAACATAGTAATAAGAATATAACAAAAATACAATGCCAAGAGGGCCCAAAAAAGTAACATAGGCTACTAAACGTACCAACAGACTATATATCTGCTACTGAAATGCAGACAATCAAATAACTCATCAGCAGCTATTGCTTGGTAAGACAACGCCAACACTACAGCTGGCCAGCATTGAAAACAAGCCTGGGTACCCAGGCTTACATGCTATGGACAGAATAAATACAGCCTCAATAAAGAAAATTAAAAGAAATATAAAAAAAGTCGATGGTGTCAGATGTTTGGCGTGCTTGCCGAAATGAATTTGGCATGGTTTTGCTCCAAATATCTCGAAAGTTAGCCATTTAAAATAAAAGTCACTCCAAACTGAAGTAGTCTAGAATGATCAGTCTAATGTATTTATCTCCGAAAAATGCCAAAAACCAAAACCATCGCTCTATGCAACTCTAAGCAAGGGATCACATACTATTTATTAGTCAATCTTAGAACCTTGATGCAATGGACTTGCCAAGACTTAAATATATTTTGTTGTAATTTTCCCTGGATAGGTGATTGCAGCTCATTCCGCTGTAACTCAGCCTGGGTACAGATGAGGAGACGATGTCTATTTTCGTCCTCTGCAAAGTTTCTGAGATCGATTCCCGGCCGAGTCAAACTGAATAATCACATAACGTTGGTGGGTGACACTGCCGTCTTGGGCACTTGGCACCGCTTAGATAAAATATTCACCCCTAATCCCAATAGCTGGGAATGACTACACTCTCTAAATCTGTACAAAAACTGCCCCAGTGTGAATCAATTGTAAACAAGAGCTGAAGAGGTGCAGCTGCTGGTTCCAGCATGTAGTGTTCATTGAAAATAATATAGTTGATGATATGGGAGAGAATGCACAAAAAAACAAGATGGCAGCCATGGAACGCTTTCGATTTGATTTTAGTCTATTTATCTATATGATTTCATAAATGATTCACCCAAGTTACAATAGGACAGAATCCATGAGTATTTTGAACAATAGATATTCAATTGCCAAATAATGGGGTTATTTCTCAAACTCTGAGATTTCTTTTCGAAAGCCTTGTTTGCAGCTACATTAGCTCAAAGAGACGATCATGAGAGAGGACGCATGCATTATTAGGATATAGGGCACGGTCTCGCCTGGCAGGATCTACCTCAATTGGCTCGAGTAAGTGCTGGGAAATAGCAAGAGTCACTGCCTATTGAGTGGATTATGGTTTCTCAGTAGCGCAGCACTATGAGACCACAACGACAGTTCCTCAGTCCCAGAAGTCGATCCTTGCCCGGATATTACCTGATGCGTTGCTAGGACGTGAAACGCCCGCGTATTCACCCTGTCACTGGCGGCGGTGATAATACAATTGATGTTGATAATAATGTAGGCTTAACAGTGTCCGTACCAGCAGCATCCATTTTACGACACTGTAACATACAACCACACTAGGACATCTTTACAATGTGGTTAAGGAAGTTGAAAAAAGTTAAACAGGGGAGTATTGGAAACAGAATAAATTATTCCTAAGATATGATTTGTTTGTTGTTGTTTTACGTCCTAGCAACATAGAAAGTCATATCATGACGGGTACTGACTTATGGCAGTGCACACTCATGGTGACTTTTATAGTGCTGCCCCACTGGGAGACCAGGCTGCCAGCACCATGACCTAATGCCCCACTCAGTCACATTATCCTGACACTCAGCCAACCAGTCCTTGCCATATCCTAGTAATGCCGAATGCCAGGCTAGGAAGCAGCACATATCAATTTTAGAGTCATCGGTTTGACTCAACCATAGTTCAAACTCACAAACCCATGGATTCGGATCCCCGATCTCCCAAAACAGGACACGGACGCTCAACTCATTCGGTCATCCCTTCTGGTCCCCCTAAAATATGATGATTTTCTCATGTCCACTGACCTGGAACAACACAAAGGCACGGGAAAGGAACATCAAAAACAATACAATTTCAAAATGTGAGTCTGGAGGATCATTTTGCTTTATTGCATCACGGGTATTTGTCAGTTCGACACACAGCAATAGGGTATTTCGTTAGTAGTAGGGGCCCATCCCTTTAAAGAGCCCTGAACATCGCTGTCCGCCTCCGCTTAGCTTTTCATGGGATAATGTAATTGCGAGAAATTGCCTCAGCTTAGAAACCACAACACCACCCACATACATCTTCCTATTGTGTGTGGGGGTGGGTGGGGATAAGGAGTGGGGAGTGTGTTTGGGGGGAGTGGGGAGAGGGGGTATTGTGTGTGTGGAGGGTGTGTTGGGAGGGAATGGAGTGGCGGAATCGGGGGATTGTCCGTGTGTGGAGGGGTGTGGGGAGGGAAGGAGTGGGGGAGTGGGGGAGTGGGGGAGGGTGGGGGTGGGGGAGTGGAGAGTGGCGGTGTTGGGGTAAGGAGGGATGTGTGGGGAGTGAAGAGAGACAAGGGGGGAGGGGGGAAGGGGGAGTAGTGTGTGTGTGGAGGGTGTGTTGGGAGGGAATGGAGTGGCGGAATGGGGGCATTGTCCGTGGGTGGAGGGGGTGTGGGGAGTGAAGGGAGTGGGGGAGTGAAGGGGGTGTGTGTGGAGGGGTGTGTGAGGAGGGAATGGAGTGGAGGAGTGGGTCCACTGTCTGTGGAGGGGCTTTGGGAGTAAAGGGAGTGGGGGAATGTGGGCGTATCAGTGGAGGGGGCTGCAGTGGCTACTAACTTAGATATATCCACCACGGTCAGACACCCACCTCACTCAGACATACCCACCTCAATCAGACATACCCACCTCATTCAGATATATCCACCACAGTCCGACACCCACCTCACTCAGACATAGCCATCTCACTCGGACATACCTACCTCAATCAGACCACCCACCTCACTCAGATGTATTCCCCTCATTCAGACAGCCACCTCAGTCAGACTACCCACCTCATTCAGATATATACAACTCACTCAGATATAGCCACCTCACGTTGACCTTCCACCTTACTCAGACACATCCACCTCAGTCGGACATATTAACCTGAATCAGACACGTGCACCTCACTGAAACCTCCTACCTCACCCACACCACAGCTGCGTACAACCTGAAAGTACAAATACAAATATATTTTGAAAATCCCAAACTAATCCGCGACACACCCTGCCACATTCAGACAATACCCTCTCCCCCCCACCCCCAACCAGACGGGATGGCCGAATGAGTTAGAGCGTCCGTCTCCCGTGCTGGTAGATCGTGGGGTCGTGGGTTCGAGTCCCGGTCGAGTCAAACCAATGACTTTAAAATTGATACTTGTCGCTTCCTAGCCAGGCGCTCGGCATTATTAGGATAGGGCAAGGACTGGTGTGCTCAGTGTCAGGATAATGTGACTGAGTGGGATACCAGGTCATGGTGCCGGTGGCCTGGTTTCCCAGTGGGACAGCACTATAAAGTTGCCATGAGTGTGCACTGTCACAAGTCGGTAGCTGTCCTGATATGACCTTAGATGTTGCTAGGATGTAAAACAACAACAAACAAACAAACACACCCCCACCACCACCACCACCCCCACCCCACCCACCCACAAACACACACACATACATCCACCCCACTTCACTTTATCCCTCACTCCACCTACTCACATAAACAACCTGCCTGCCACAGTGCCAGTACTAATAAATCACATTCAACCCCAAATCGGCTCAGTCACCACCCGGCATTACTCGCTACCGCTAATTAAATACCGGTTTCGGTAACCTTACACCCTCTCCGCTCCACATCAGGCGCGCTGGTCGAATCGCTGGAGTGCAGGCCTCCCGTGCAGGAGATCGAGAGTTTGATTCCTGGTCGATTCAAACTAATGACTTACACAATTCATCCTATTCACGCGGCGGCCATATTGAAACCAGACAGAGGGCACTTACGTGTCTGCTAGGCGCCACTGTAGGTAAAGTAATGTGAATACTTTTGTGTCTACCAAAACCTCTCGAAATCACTCAAATTTGAGGGTATTCATTTTCGAAAATAACATATTCATCTTTGCATACCTGTTTTCTATCTATTGGCCAATTTTCACGAAGATTGGGTGACCCTTGCATGGTGATTTTTTCCCATTCTTTAACTACAATGTGACTGTCAACTTCAAGTCTGCATAGTTATGGTGGTATCATGTAATGCAGCACTGTCAGCGTAGTGTGCAACACAGTTAAACAACTAGTTTTAGTAATTACAAGTTAATAAAAGCTTTAAAAGGGTTAAAATATATTTGTTTAATATATCTATATTAAGAAAGTTATGCAATTTTGAATTTAAGAAAAGATTGGCAGCCAATGTGAGTGACATTGTTGACATTGCCTAATGAAATGCATCTGATTTCATGAAAATTGACCAATAAATAGAACAAAGGTAAGCAAAAATGATTATGATACTTTCAAAAGTTAATATCTTCAAATTCTACTCCTTTAATCTATGTAGTAGTTCATACACATCGGCACACAGTAGTGTCTTATGGCCATTTCCAATACCGACGCTTACTCAGCCTTGTTCTGATGCCTAATTAGGTCGCGCGTGAATAGGGTGAATTGATACTTCTCGCTTCTCGCTTGGCGTTCAGCAATAATATGATATGGGAAGGACTGGTTAGCTCAGTGTCAGGTCATGATGTTTAAACTTTAAACCAAAACTAATGACCACTAATGCAAGCTGGTGAAGGCAGTCAGGGAAAATTACTATAGCTACCCAAACAACTAACCAATTGTAGAATTAACAGAATCACAGAGGGTGGGGAGATTTTGAAGAATGCTTACAAACAGAAAGAATGCATGCAGTAGATAGCTACACAACTGAAACAAGGGGAACCATGAGACTATTACTGTCTAGCGGCGAAAACAAGTCATTAGACTTAATTAACCATTATGGGCAGCATAAATACACCATCACAAATAAACCAACAACAAAAATAATGCCAGTGGCCTGATTTCTCAGTGGATCAGCACTATAAAGTCGCCATGAGTGTGCACTGTCATAAGTCGGTACCCATCCTGATATGACCTTAGATGTTGCTAGGAGGTAGAACCCCTCCTCTAATTCGATGTAAAATTCCAGCAACCAAACATCTCCGCTCCACTTCCTCCACCTATGTCCTCTCTGAGTTGTTGCTCTGTCGTCTCGTCCGTTCGGTCAGAGCCCGGCATTAGCTGGCTGACTGTCGAGATCAAAGCGCTCACTTGTGTGGCCGGTAGAGGGCGTCGGGTGTACTATCACCAGCAACAACATCAACAAGCTCCCGGTGTGGGCTCCTCCAACAGCTGTTGCGAGCCGTGTGCAATTTGCGTGGACGGACATCTGTTCAGAGGTGTTTGGGGTAGGGTCCGGGCCACGCCCTGCCCCCCCCCCCCCCCTTCCCTCAGGGGTGTTTGACTAAGGCGGAAATTAGGACTGTTAATATTGATACCAGAACGAGGCTGGCCTCGCAAAACAAGCTGCCATGTTGGAAGTTGGTTGTAATGTTTGACGGCCTGTGTACCCTGCGTTGTTTTGCAAAGATTTTTTTGTTTTACAATACAGCCGGAATGAGTGGATAAATCTGTAAATATATAACAATACTATTGTAGTGAAGTTGGTTATAGTGTTTGACATCCATGTAAACATGTTGGTTTGTTCTTGTTTTGCATCCTACCCACATCTAAGGTCATATCAGGACGGGATGAAAACAGAAGGTTAGTTGGTTGTTGGAGTTTTATGTCCTGGTAACATCTAAGGTCATACCAGGAGGGATACCAATCTGTGACAGTGAACAATCATGGCAACTTTATAGTGCTTCCCCGCTGCGTTTGTTTGTTGTTGCTTTACGTCCTAGCAAGATATAGGATCATAGCAGGACAAGGACCGACTTGTGACAGTGAACATTCATGATGACTTTATAGTGCTGGCCCACTGGTAGAGCAGGCCACCAGCACCACGATCTGATATCCCACTCAGTCACATTATCCTGACACTGAGCTTATGCCGAGTGCCTGGCTAGGAAGTGAGAAGTACCAATTTGTAAGTCATTGGTTTAACTCGACCAGGGTTCGAACCAATAAACCCATGGGTTCGGACCCCCCGATCTCCCAAAGCAGAAGACGGGTGCTTAACTAATTTGGCCATCCCGTCGGGTATCCCCCACTGTGAGACCAGGCCACCAGCACAATGCCCTGATATCCCACTCAGTCCCATTATCCTGACACTGGGCTAACCAGTCCTTGCCCTATCCTAATAATGCCGAGTGCGTGGCTAAGTAGCGACAAGTATACATTGTTAGTTCATCGCTTTGATTCGGCCATGGTTCGAACCCGTGGGTTCGAGATCCACAATCTACCAAAACTGGACACGGACCCTTAACTCATTCGGCCATCCCGTCTGGTCCTGATAACGGAAGGTGATGTAGATCGTCTGCCGAGGCTTATTTCATATAGACATAGCAGAAGTAGTCTCGGAAATTGTAATCAGTTAAACCAGACGGGGTGGCCGAATGAGTAGAGCGTCCGTCTCCTGTTTTGG
Organism: Branchipolynoe longqiensis; assembly: GCA_030323885.1. Lineage (NCBI taxonomy): Eukaryota > Metazoa > Annelida > Polychaeta > Phyllodocida > Polynoidae > Branchipolynoe > Branchipolynoe longqiensis. The sequence continues at coordinate 23,844,258 of CM059190.1, read as the reverse complement.
GAGATCGGGAGATCGGAACCCATGAGTTTGTGGGTTCGGATCCTGGTCGATTCAAACCAATGACTTAAACATTGATACTTGTCGCTTCCTAGCCTGGCACTCGGCAGTTTTAGGACAGGGCAAGGATTGGTTGGCTCAGTGTCAGGATAATGGTGCTGGCAGCCTGGTTTTGCAGTGGGGCAGCACTATAAAAGTTGCGATGAGTGTGCAGTTTCACAAGTTGGTACCCGTCCTGATATGACCTTAGATGTTGCTAGGACGTAAAACAACAACAAACAAACGTGATCAGTTAGATAATGTTAATCACATTAGGAACGCAGTCACAAAGCGGTATGCCCTATGCTTTTAAGCTAATGGGATACATGAAGAGTTCATGCGCAAACAAACACCGACAAATGCCATTGGACTTTCGAGCCAACATGAAACCATGACTACCACTAGTACCAGGTTTGAGCTGATGGCTTCATTTCACCAAAATGGCTGTATGTGAAATGGCTGTAGGTGAAATGGCTGTACCTGAAATGGCTGTAGGTGAAATGGTTGTAGGTGAATTAGGTGTAGCCGAGATGGATGTGTGCGAAATGGCTGCAGGTGAATTGGATGTAGTCGAATTGGACGTAGGTGAAATGGATGTAGGCGGTATGGCTGTAGATGATATGGATGCAGGTGAAATGGCTGTAGGTGATATGGGTGTAGGTAAAACGGCTGTAGCACAATAGCTGTAGGTGAAATGGATGTAGGAGAAATGGATGTAGGCAAATTTGCTGGAGGCATAATGCCCGTAGGCGAAATGTGTGTAGGTGAATAGGATGCAGGCGAATTGTATGTAGCTGAAATCGCTTTATGCAAAATGTCCGTATGAAAAATGGCTCTAGGCTAAACAACAATAGACAAACTGGATGTAGGCAAATTGGATGTGAAATAGTCTGCACTAACCTCTCAGGCAAGTAAGCACATAGACAGGTAGGCGTGGGTAGTGCGGTGATATCAGAGAGCCTGGGTGGTATAATAGTTAACACACTGGCCCATAATGTAAAGAGATGTGGGTTTGAGTCCCGCTCTATGCGCAATATTTCCCATTTTCATCACCCCCACGACACTGGTGCTGTGACCAGGATCCTTTAAAAGCTACACGCTGTATGGTTGTTGAACCTACCCTGTGTATGTAGGGGTAAGTGCATTAACTGTGTGTATGTAATTCTAAGCATTACATTACCATTTAAAAGACTTACACTTCCAGAGGGATGAGTGTAGTAGTCTGCCTCTGAGGCAAGTAACCACATAGACAGATGCGAAATGTGAATTGCGTGTAGGCGAATTTGATGTAGGCGAAATGGCAATATGCAAATTGGGTGTAGGGGAATTGGATGTAGGCGAAATGACAATATACAAATGAACTGTAGGCATATTGGATGTAGGCGAGATGGTTATAGGCGGGATAGCTGTAGGCAAAGTGGCTGTCGGCGAGAAGGTTGTAGGTTAAATGGGTGTAGGGAAAATGGCATGAAACAATAGACTACATCACGGTTCCGACTGCACATGCGCTGAAAACAGCATTGGGAGCAAAGCAAAGGCGTACAGCCATTGAGTTTGCCGATATGCGTAGGGCAAAACTGCCATTTTATTCAAAATAAATAGAAATACATAACAATTTGGCACAAACATGGACTGAAGGATGCAATATAATAAGATAATGAATATGTTTAAGCCACAACTCTCCATAATTAAGCATTTTGAGCTAAGAAACATACAATTTCAGTCACTTTACAGGCTGATGTTTACATCACCATTGATTAGCCACAAGTAATTCTTGTCCTAAATATTAAAATGTCAAATGTGTCAACAAAAACTTGTTTCAAAGAAATATATAACCAATATCTGATTAACCCTACTCATTTTCTATTTCTACATATGTCATTAACCATAGGATATAAATAAAAACATGAATACAATAAGTAAAATTGACTCTTATGGCTCTAATGCTAGTCTGAGTGCCCAGATTTGCCTAAATCTAAATGCAGATGGCATAAGATGTGCATATTATATTGATGTAAATGCAATGCTGGATACAACATTAATATCTTAATTTATTATATATATTGTTTAGTTGGTATTCTATGTTTCAAACAACAGCTGAGATGAGCTGAAACTAGCACATTTCATAGCTGAACCCAGTGTATTAGCATGTGCCATGTGCTTCATGCAGGTTTGTTTTGCTCTGAACCATCCCACAATAGTAGTCTATTCTGATAGACAGTTGGAGGGTGCAAGCGGGCTATGAAAAGCGCATCTGCGCATGCGCCATACATATATCTTTATAGCCCGCCATGCACACGCATCGTACATCTCCAGCAGTCATACGCATGCGCCCCACCTTTTACACGCATGCGCCGCCACATTTCTGCACATGTCACTCTGTCAATTTCCCGCCCGTCTAAACGGTGAAATCTACATGCCCCACTGCCGTCAGATGTGTGTCTGTGCGAGGGTAGGAGTGGGGGTGGGGATAGGGTAAAGGGGAGGAGGAACGGAGTGACAGGAAAGGGGTAGGGGGAAAGGGGATGGGAGGATGAGTGTGTAGGGGGAAGGGGTTGGAGGACAGGAAGGTGGAGAATGGAAGTGTGAGGGAAAAGGGGAAGGAGAAGGGGAAAGGGCAGGGGTAGGGGGAGGGGGGGGAGGGGAATGGGACGGGAGGAAGAGCAGAAGGGGAAGTGGGAAGGGGGTGAGGGGAACAGGAAGGGGGAAAGGGAGAAGGGGGAAAGGGAGGCTGGATGAGGGGGAAGGGGGAAGGGGTGAGGGGACATGGGAAGGAGGAGGGGGAACAGGGGGTGAAGGAAGGGCGGTGGGAAGGGGAGGGGGAAAGGGTAGTGGGGGGGGAAGGGGGAGAGGCGGAAGAGGCAGGAGACGGGAGGTGGAGGAGGAAGGAGGAGCTGAGACATAGAAGGAACCAGGAAGCATGAGACGGAGGGGGAGGAGGAAAGCGGAACCGGGGTAGAGGAGGGAGTGAAGGGGGAAAGGGGGAGGGGGTGGGAAAGGGGGAGGGGTTGGGAGAGTGGGAGGGAGGAAGGTGGAAAGGGAAGGTGGAACTGGCGAGAGGATGGGGTGGGGAAGAGGGAGAGGGAGGGGGAAGGAGAGGGGGAAGGTGATGGGAGCAGCAGGGTGGAGAGGGAAGCGGGAAGGGGAAAGGGGAGGGGAGGATGAGGAAGGGAGAAGGGGGAAAGGGGGAGCAGAGGGGAAAGAGGGGAGGCGGAGCTTGAGCCGAAGGAGGGGGGGAAGAAGGAAGGGCCAGGAGAGAAGCAGGGAGGGGGGCGAGTGGGTAGTGGAGGAGGTATTTAGGAGGGGAAGGGGGAGAATATGCTTGTGTGTGTGGTGGGGTAGCGGCGGGAAAAGGAGTGAGTTGCAGTGGACGGCTATGTGGGGTTGGACGGGGAGGGCGAGGAGAGTGTGGGTGTTTAGGAGATGGTGGGATTACACTAGAATAGGGAGGAGGGAGTGTGTGGATGTAGGTGGGGGAAAAGTGGATGTATGGGTTTCAGGAGATGATCTGGAGGTGGTACAGTGGAAGAGGGAGGGTGGGGGGATGTTTGGATGGTGGGGTTGTTACAGTTAAAGTTATATGTGTACCCTAATAACCTCAAGATCATGGAATCATTATTCGGCTGGTGCAAACCAAAAACTTCCCTTCAATGCTTGGCTGTCATCATTAATATTGTGATGAGATTGGTTCTCCCTACCTCGGACCCCCGACCAGAACGGGATGGCCGAATGAATTGAGCGTCTGCCTCCTGTTTTGGGAGATCGGGGGAACCAAACTCATGAGTTTGTCAGTCCGAACCCTGGTCAAGTCAAACCAATGACTTAAAAATTGATACTTGTCGGTTTCTAGCCAGGCACTCAGCATTATTAGAATAGGGCAAGGACTGGTTGGATCAGTGTCAGGATAATGTGACTGAGTGAAATATCAGGTCATGATGCTGGTGGCCTCGTATCCCAGTGGGGCAGCACTATAACAATTGTGATGAGTGCGCACTGTTACAAGTGGGTAACCATCCTAATATGGCCTCAGATGTTTCTAGGATGTCAAACAGAAACAAAGAAACAAAACAAAGAAGCGCAGACATCCAAACTAAAGACTGGAGGAAAGAAAGATGTGTATACTGGAGTGGTGGTCCTGACTTTTATTCAGAGAGGTCGAGTACTCGTCATACGGCTGACACCGATGCACATGTCACGGGCTATTACATACCCTACCCTAACAGAGTGAGCTGGTCACCTGACCACTGGGCTGTATCCATGGTGTGCCTTTGAGGCGCCTCAGAGGCGCCTCAGAGAAATTCTGGACATTGCATTAGTTTGAACCGAATATAGCTGTTGGTTCCCTCGGAAATAGCGGCCTCCATAGGGTGCAGCCATTTGCAATTGAAAGAACATCTCTGATTGGCTGAAACCACTGAAACGCATGGCCATTTTTGAGGCGCTTTTTGCCTCCTAACTGAAAAGCATGATGTCTCGGAGTCGATTCCAAGGCCCACCCTGAACGCAAATTGGCCAAAAAGATGTTGCGGAGCCATCTCCGAGGTGCCTCCGAGGAATACCCTGAATGCCGCCCTGCATGGTGGTTGGGTACAAATGGGTAACCAGTCCCCTACAGTAGCACTCCCGATCAGTAGCCGGTGTGATGGTGTAGGAGAGCAGTATACCATAAATGCCTATTGGTCTTCATGACACCATCATAGGGTAAGGACTGGTTAGCTAGAGGGTTATCCAAAAACATGCCACCCACAAAAAATGTTAATACCATCTACATGTTTTCTGCGAATTATTTCATATTCAGTGCACATTAACTTCAGCTTGAATATGACAAATTTCAGTTTATAGTTAACACAGTCAAACTGTTTTGAATATCTCTTGGCTGCATCACTCAAGAGATTTCTTAGGGCTCTGACCCAATGACCTGTCAAATCGGCTCCACGGGCATGACACTGTCACTCTTGTGCCTGAGGATATACATATGTCGTGGGCGTGATGAAAGTGGGAAATATTGCACATTGAGCTTGAATTGAAGCCACAGCTATTGCATTCCTGGCTATCGCGCTAACCACCACACCACCTATGATTGCTGACATCACCCCCCCCCCCCCTATCCACGCTCACCTGTCTATGTGGCTCCTTGCCTGAGAGGTCAGTACAGACAACCACACTTGTCTACTGAATGGCTATTTAATGCTTACAATTATATACGCACGGGCAATGCACTTATTTATACACAGGGTAGGTTAAATAACCATACAGCATATACCTTGCACAGGATCCTGGTCATGGAACCAGTGTTGTGGGGTGATGAAAGTGGGAAATATTGCACCTAGAGCAGGAATTGAACCCATATCGCTTGTATTATGGGGCTACTGTGTTAGCCATTACACCACCGAGACTCCCTGATGTCATCACCCTATACACGCCCACCTGTCTATGTGCCTCCTTGTCTGATAGGTCAGTGCAGATTACTACATATATATATATAACGTATATACACACATAATATATATATATATGTATAAGTGATAACACACAGAGTATGATGTATGGCTGTGTAACGGCAATTAGAGCTAACAATATGGCAGATGGGGCCGTATCAAGCGGGGACCCTAATTACAGGTTTCCCCGCAAGAGGGCTCCACTAAACAGGCCCTATTAAACCCAGGATACGGTACAGCCCTAGTCAGAGGTAAACATGATGCTGTCAGCGATTAGAGATCTTTTCAGGCTAAGTTAAAGCTGCACAATCCCAAGAAAGCCTCTTATTGTCAAAACCAAAAGACTCATCCAGAATTGCATTCTATATACCTAACTTCATCATCATCATCATCATTCTGTCAGTCGCAATGCGACAAAGACTCCTTTCATTACTTAACCGGCAGTCTATTTTGTGCGGTTATGCATTTCATAAAAGCTGCTTGTAAAGTCTTGAAGTGCTGCTGGCTTTTGCAAGTTACTAGCGGCACTCTCTTTGGAAGCAAATAGAGGTATCACACTGGCAAGAACACGTCAAGACAGGCGCAAACTATTTGTCCCTGCAGTGGTTGGTCGGGAGTTGTTGGGAGTTCCATTCATCACCACCTTTAATTTTGCCACGGTAACATGGTTTTCTGTTACGTTTGTTCCCTTAGCCTTTGGTTCTATCTAGAAGCTGTACCACAAGGCAGTGGTTTATGGCTTTGCAAGGCAGAGGTGTCAAACTCCCTGAGGTATTTTAGCAGATATGTATCAGATGTACTGCAATAAACGCATAACTTAGATAGTAGTATACTTGTTAGGTATTTGTTGATGGATCCAAGGAAATACTGACTCAATTCATTACAACCTGTTTTTGCTGAACTCTATTGTGTCTGAAGATTGATTCAATCAACACCCTTCCCCTCTTGAATGACTTCCTCCTGACTTGCATCGCACAATGCTTGAGCGTCTATATTGCAACAAAAGACCAACCATGCGTGACGAAGCTGCGCCTAGTATGTAAATGACATCCTCATATAAAGATGTGGTAATGGCAGACAATGCTAATATGTCAGTGTTGAAACACTCGGTTTTAACTTAAGTTGCATTGTCCGATGGTTTTTAATGTCTGATAAATATATATTATATTAATGATTATAATCTACCGTCCTATAGCCTCAAGCAACTTTCGAGATATTTGAAGTGAAAACATGCAACATTAATTTTGGCAAGCATGCCAAAAGTCTGACACCATAAGCTTAAAGCCGCATAGTCCGATGAAAACATCAAATTTTCAAAACCAAAACAATTATCCAGATTTGATTCTATATATCCAACTTAGAACACATATTAAGCATTTGTTGCCGTATAGAAGGATATACATAGTCAATTTAATAGAACCTGTTACCTCAGACGCCTATGGTGTCAGAGTATTGGCATGCTTGGCAACATTATTTGTGGATGGTTGCACTTCAAATATCTCAAAAGTTAGAAATATCTCAAAAGTTAGTTTCAAATAAAATGTACTTTAAACTAAAATAAGGGAGGCTATAACAATCAATTTAATATATTTAACTCAGAAAATTACAGAAACTCAAAACCATCGGACAAATGCAACTTTAAGCAATAACTCTGACAGGTCCTATTAAATACACTCAGCATTCCAATCTATGTGGCAACAGATTGATTGATTGGTGGTTGCTTTACGCCGTGTCGGCAGCATATGCCATATTCATGGCGAGAAATGTTTGTTTTTTGTTCAAACCATCGCTTTTACATGTAATGGCAGAAAATCAATTATGTGCCAATAGACACTCATTAAATTAGAAAGCTCACAATCATATATTTGTGGTCAAGGGAAACAAATTCCCATAGAAAAAGAAAAGTTTCATTAATAATTGATAGAATCTATTTAGTAAGCTATATGAGGTGGTACAGTCCAGCTGTCCTCAAAAAGGCTAAACTGTTTTCCTGTTTTACCTTAGTAAAAAGGTCATGCATACTGTCTGCAGTGTAGAACTGTTGGTGCAGGACCAAAAAATCAACGCAACTTAGTAAAATGTGTTTGAGTGTCAGCGGGCACTGACACCCAATACATTCAGGGGGAGATTCCCCCTTGAGCAGAAAAGCATGTGTAAGCCATGAGTGGCCAATATGGCAGCGGCTAAGGACAACTTGGTCCCGCCAACGTCCCGCATGAGTCTGTGGTGGCTTTCCCACAGATGGTTCAATTTCTTTAAGTTTATTAATGTTTTCATCCCACTCATGTTGCCATTTGGATTTTATGTGGGTGGCTATTAGTGGTTTCAGATCAGACGAAGGGATCAGACACGGTTCAAGATCCCGACGAGGATGACGATGATGTGTGCCTGTTCATAGCAATCTGATATTGATGTGTATTCACGCTTACCCGCCTCATGCATGATATAACCGTATGTGCTTACATGTGAAACACCAACCAGCAGCTGGGTCGATTAAACCCACCACAAGCTGGCACCGCAAAATTTACATCACATGGGAGAGATAGGGAGTGAGCCGTCCCAGTACCATAGGGCCCCCGGTCTATAGCAATACTACCAGACTGATACACCTTTCCGAATTTGCTGGGCAAATAATTTGTACGGTGGATAACTTGGTTTGTTGGCAGCAGGCAAAGGAGCGCGTGGGGTGGTGGGAGGGGGCAGGGTGGCCATAGGTGCTTATAATAGATAGCTAATTAAATATGGCGACCTCATCACTAGGCCTGTAGAAGGGCCTGATTGGCTTGGTGAATTCTTACCAGGTTCTTGAATTCTAGTTGTGTTTGTGCATGTCTAATTCTGACTGGGAGTTCATTCCATAATTTGCTGCCTTTGTAGATAGGGGCTCTTGTCAGTCTATTTGTGAGTGGTTTAGGAACTTTGAGGAGTGTAGCATCCCCCTGCCTGGTAACTCTGGTAGTATGGTCTATGTAGTTTTCATCCTTGGCTCTGATAAACATAAGAGATAGCAGATGTGCATCTCTCCTTTGGCTCAGGTATGTGATATTAGATCTAGTGTGCATCTCATTCACTGAGAGAACTTTGCCCCTATATACTGTTCTAAGAGCTCGGTTTTGAGTTCTCTGTAATTTATTTTCTTGTTGTTTTGTTAAAAGGCCATAGATTAGATCATTATAATCTATTATTGGCAGTATAGTTGCCTTATACAGTTTTAGCGCTGTGTTCTCATTCATGTAGCATCTTATTTTTCTAAAGGTTGTCATTCTCATACCTAGAATTTGGTTCAGCCTCGATAGTTGCTGGTTCGCATTCAGTGTAGACTCAAGTGTGGTTCCTAAGTATTTGTACGAGTTCACTTCTCTTAGCACTGCATTGCCTATACATAGCTCTATATTTTGCGCGTGCGATTTTCTAGATTTTGTTCCAAATATCACATATTCTGATTTTTGTGTGCGTAAGGTAAGTCTGTTATCAGCACACCAAATATTGACCTTTTTTAACACCTTGTTTACCATAGTAGCTGGCAGAATAATGTTTTTATTGTGCACTGTGAGGACAGCATCATCAGCAAAAAGTGTGAAATTAGCACTGGTAGACAGCAATGGTAGGTCATTAATAAATATCAGAAAGAGGAGTGGTCCCAAAGTGGAACCTTGGGGCACTCCTGTTCTGACAGTTCTCGTGGAGGATTCTGTATTATTAATTTTTGTGACTTGTTGTCTATTGTTTAAGTAGTTGGCTATGAACCTACATGATCTTTTTCCCAGTCCAGCTCTTTTGATCTTACATAGCAGGATTTTGTGGTCAATTGTATCAAAAGCTTTCTTGAAATCAAGAAAAACAGCTATTGTAAGCTCACCTCTGTCTGTGCTAATCAACAATTCATCCATTAATGAGGCAAGTGCCTTAGTCGTTGACCTTTCTTTTCTGAAGCCATTTTCTTGGGTGGCTAAATAGTTAGTGTCCTCAAGAAATGTTTTTATTTGGTCGTGAATTATCTGTTCAATTATTCTGCCAGGGAGAGGTAGTATGGATATAGGTCGCAGTTCATTACAGGACTTTGGGTTATCTACCTTGGGTATAGGGGTAACTGTTGCTCTCTGCCTTGTTCGCAGCTCATTCATTTCCTTGTATGCCGGCATGGCCAGGCACCCAGCACAGGTGGATGTCATACCCATCCGTTGTCAGTTGGTTCATTTTATAAATGACCGTTGCTAGAATAGGGTGATTTGTTTTCAGTCCAGCAACAGCCAGGAGGCAAGAGAATGAATCACTGTATATACAAGTATCAATTTTAGAAGTCATCGGTTTGACTCAGCTGGGCATCAAACTTCCGACCTTCCGCATGTGAAGCCTGCGCTCTGCCGATCCGGCCGCCACCTGGTGGCGGTGTGGGATGTGGCAACAACTGCTTAAGAAATGCCTCAATATCTAATTTAGACATGTAGGATCAAATCTAGTTAATTGTTTTGGTTTTGAAAATGTGATGTTTTCATCGGACCATGCACCTTTAAGCAAAATGAACATATACTATTCATGTGTGGAGCTTAAAGTTGCATAGTCCGATGGTTTTGAATTTCAGTATTTTTTCTGAGATAAATATATTAGATCGATCACTAGTATCTACTTTACATTAGTTCAAAGTTACTTTGATTTTAAATGGTAAACTTTTGAAATATTTTGATTGCAAACATGGAACATTAGTTTTGGCAAGCTTGCCAAAACTGTGACACCATAGACTTCTGCAGTAAGAGGTTCTGTTAAATTGACTCAGTATTGCCTTCTACGCAGAAACAAATGCTTAATAAGTGGATCAGTATCTAAGTTAGATATGTCAAATCAAATCTAGATAATTGGTTTGGTTTTAAAAATTTGATATATCATCGGACTATGCAGCTTTAATCCCTGATACATTTGCTTTATAGTGCTATGAGTAGGGGCACCTTAGTCCCTCCATTAATACCACATTGATACATTTTCCTGATATTAGTAGGAAAGCGGGCAGACATTTAATTGCCGTATACAATGCCAGGATAATGTCTAAGTGGGAGAGAGTCAGCCTTGAGGCCTGTAACATTATATATATCCCAGTAAGGCAGCACTATAAAGATGCCATAACTGAAAGTCACACGAGTAGTTATGAATATTTATGTTAGTCATCATCTTGTCATACCCAGTAATACCAAAATGCAAAACTCCAACATAATTAATCAACATTAACGTGAAAGTAGAAGGTACATTATGAAATGCCATTAATCTGCTTCGTGAGGTTCATTCATATTCACTATGGCATGCACAATAAGATATTTTCTGCAAAGGAAACCCGTCCTGATATGAACTTAGATGTTGCTACGACGCACAACAACCACGCACTAACAGCTAAGAGAACCATACCACGACAATTAAATGAATGGATAAAGAAACCATAATTATCCCAAGGGATCCGCTCATATTACATTGTGATTTAGACATTGCTGTTTCCCAAACGTGCACCGGACGCGATGACCGAATCGGTAGAGCGCGGTCCTCGCGTCTGGTAGATCGGGAGTTCGGTTCCCGGTCCAGTCAAACCAATGACCCATACAATTGACATTTTTCTCTTCCTACCCAGGCACTTGGCATTATTAGGAAAGGACAAGCACTTCAGGTCACGGTTAATGTGATTGAGTGGGATATCGGGTCATGGTGCTGGCGGCCTGATATCCCAGTGGGGCAGCACTATAAAGTCACAATGAGTGGCCACTGTCACAAGTCGGTACCCGCCCTGATATGACCTTAGATGTTGCCAGGACGTAAAACTCCAACACCCAACCAACCAACACAAGTTGGTACCCGTCCTGATATGACCTTAGATGTTGCCAGGACATAAAACTCCAACACCCAACCAACCAACACAAGTCGGTACCCGTCCTGATATGACCTTAAATATTGCCAGGACGTAAAACTCCAACAACAAACTAACCAACCTAAAAGTGCATTTTGGTCATTTAGAAGCCCTCAATGGTTTATCCGTGAAACTGCTAGGTGAATTATTAGTAGTTGGCACCCCTTGCGCAAACTGCTAGGTGACTTGTTGGTAGGTGGCGCCCCGTGCGCACTGGACCGTGGATGACGAGGGAGGAAGTTGATCTTAACTCATGTACGGCCCGCTCTGCTTATCTCCACAGCTGATTACAAAATCACTACAAAGCGGAAAAGATGGCGGGTGATTAATACTTTAAAGCGACGACTGATAGCATCTATTCGCTGTGAATCATGGGCATTCAGAAGCCACTACCACACCCCCTGGCGGCAGCACTTGGTACTGAGTGGAATGAGAGCTTTGGCGCTGATTGCTGTCATGTTGCTGGGCAGAGGGAGGTGACGGTACCCACACCGCCACCAGGTGGCGGCCGGATCGGCAGAGCGCAGGCTTCACATGCGGAAGGTCGGGAGTTTGATTCCCAGCTGAGTCAAACCGATGACTTCTAAAATTGATACTTGTCAGTACTTTGCCTGGTGCTGGGCATTACTGGGATATGGAAAAAGGACTGGTTTCCTCACTAGTTTTACCCCGTTAAACCAAACTTTAAGGGACCCTAGACATGTGTTTGGCTAACCGATCAGTGGTTTAACGCGGGTTCATTGTTCGTAATGCTTTGGCATTGCAGGTAATCACGATCGCGAATACAGACCAAGGCGTGCCAGTACTAAGGACGTCTATTGTGTCGCCGACTAGCGGAATTCTTTAGAACTATGGAACAAACTCAAATGCCTCTAGTGTACCGTCTTTTCTAACCTGGTCGCCGATCGGGTAAACAGGACTTGATGACGTATTACGCAGTACACTTGAACTGCCGATGCGCCCCTTTCGGGAAGACTTTTGCTATATAAGGTGGCACAGCGCTGGGGTTTGATCATTACGACCGGAGGAGCCAGGAGACAATAACCAGCCTTAAATTGGCCTCCCACCCACCCTACATGTGAAAGTGGAAAGTAGGGCCATAGCATCTCTAGCCTCGTTTCTTAAGCATTTGTGAGCTGACATTTGTATAACCTGACATTTAACTTTCCTTAATTAAAAATGCCATAACTATATTTGCTGTGTTCGCATTTTTCCTGATTATGAATGTAATATACAATGTATATGGACACTTTGATTATTGTTTTTTTATGTATATACAGTGTAACCCCGTTAAACTAAGCTCACTCAAACCAAACGATCCGTTAATCCAAACTTTTTTCGGCAGCCTGGTAAAATATGACCATTTATCATATAAAAAAGTTGGTGGGGTCTCATATGTCCTTATAACCACATGAATGTTTGGTTTAACCATACCAGAAGTGGCCTGGGGTCTGACAATTTTGTTTGGATTAACCGATAATTTGGATGAACTGACTTTGGTTTAACCAACTATTTTATATTAAAAATGGTAGTATTTTGCCAGGCCGCCAAAACAAGTTTGGATTAACTGATCGCTTGGTTTTACCGAGCTTGGTTTAACGTGGTTATACTGTATCAGGATAATGTGGCAGTACACAATTGAGTCATAGGGCTGGCGGCCTGGTTTCCCACTGGGGCCGAACTATAATTGAATAGATGTTAGTGTAATAGTTTGCACTGACCTTTCAGGCAAGGAGCCACACAAACAAGTAGGTTTGGGTAGGGTGGTGACATCAGAGAACCTTGGTGGACCAATTCTTAGCACCGTGGTCGGTAGAACAAGAGATGTGGGTTCGAATCCTGCTCGAAGCCCAATCTTTCCCTTTTCCATTGCCCCAATGACACCTGAGCCATGACCAGGATCCTGTCCAAGCTATGCACTATATATGTTTGTTGAATCTACCCTGTGTTTGTATATACACAAGTACATAGCCTGTATGTATGTAAGTGTAAGCATAAACAACCGTTTAAAACACTTACAATCCCACGGGAACGAGTGTAGTTGTCTGCACTGACATATCATGCAAGGAACCACATAGACAGGTAGCTGTGGGTAGGGTGTTGAAATCAGGGAGACTATGTGGTGAAATGGGTTTAAGGCCCTGTCACACTATGACGTTTCTCACCGGCGCGCCGGCAATGCGCAAAATATTTGCAACCCGTCGACAAACGTCCAACTCTTCGGCGTTTTGGGAGGAAGTTTGACAGGTTGTAGCGTGTTAGTGGCGTGTTTTTGGCGTGCGGCCAATGCGTTTCGACGTGCGGCGGAACAACATGTCAACGTCCCACCAGCGGGTTCCCAGCGTGCCATCGGCGTGTTGTCGGTGCGCTGTCGGCGCGCTGTCGGCGCGTTGACGGCGCGTTGGTGTCGTGTTAGTACCGTGTCAATGCGTACATACCCCCCAGCAACACGTTAGGATGCGCCCGCAGCTCGTCCACACTGCACGGCCAACGCATCCAGGCACGCCGGCAACACGTTCAACGCACCGAGAAATGCTGGAACAATGCCAATATTGCGCTGACTACCCGTCGATCAGACGTGATGGACGCGCCGACGGAACGGTCGTATTTTGGGGAAAAAACAGCCAACGTTAACCGACGTTGATCAATGCCCTGCCAGCGTTCCGCCGGCTCGCCGCCAACGGGTGTCGACGTGTTGCTAAAGCATCCGTAACACGCCCGCCAACACGCTGACGCGCGTTGCGGCCCGTCGAAAGTTTTGTGCAAGCAGAAAACCTCGACGCGGCCCGACGCGCGCCGACGGCCGCTGACGTGTCGATTGACACGTTGCTATCCCTCAACGTGTACCGACGTGCCGGTAACGCGCCGGTAACATACCGGATGGGTACCGACGTTTCGCCCAAATTGCAACACGTCGCCACGCGTCGAAGCGTGTTCGTGAGAAACTTCGTAGTCTGACAGGGCCTTTAGACTCTGACTTCCCCGACAGTACTTGCCCCACAGGAAGAGAGTACTCAACTAATTTTGCCCTCCCAGCTGGGGTTGGAGCGAGGTATATATCCCAAATCAGGCACTTGGTCCCAACTGCGTAGTTGCTTTGCGCTTCACAATGTGCAACTTTAAACTGGCTCCCGTCTACCTCGTGTTAAAGTGAGCCTGCTTGAACACACCTGCTGCGTGCTTGTTACCTGCCACAAGTAGGCCTGACTCTACCTCTGACACCCAGATCATTGCTGGACTCTCAAGGCCCGGTCACATAGCCGTTAGTGGATGTAGTGATCCGTAGGATAGATTAACGTGGGTGAAACATGGTGTAAGTATGTTAAACTACGTTGAAATATGTTAAGGTATGCAGGTATTGGTACGGATAAATATGTTACGGTACAGATAAATACATTATGGTATGGATGCTGGTACGTTCAACAACATTCAACTACGTTCAACAACATTAGCCTCCACTACGTGCACCTAAGTCCACTAACAGATATGTGATCAGGACTTCGTCCAAGTATTCTAGAGTATGCTAGAACATGCTAGAGTATGCTAGAGTATGTTAGCATCACAGATCCAAATTCAGCCTCTAGTGTACCGTTCTTTTGAACATGTCCAACAATTAAATCGGAGATCATGGCTCACCCACGTTATTACCAAATTAACATAACAGACAAGTACAGATGCTGGTACGTTCAATTACGTTCAAATATGTTCAACTACTTTCAACTACGTTCAACTACGTTCAACTACTTTCAACTACGTTAGCCTCCACTATGTTCAACTACGTCCACTAACGGCTATGTGACCGGGGCTTCAGTCTGCAATGGTGCTTCGTGACACCTGAGTAGGTGCGGCAGGAACATTAGAAAGAAACCTTTCTACGTTGTTTAGTGAGATGGGGGCGGAAGAGCACCTGCTATAGATATGTCAGTCCACTGGAGGGTGCAGGCTTGTGTTGTTATTGTTGTTTTTTGTTGTCTTACGTCCTTGCAACATCTATGGTTATATCAGGAGGTATACCGAGTTATGACAGTGCGCACTCACGGCAGCTTTATATTGCTGCCCCACTGGGATACCAGCCTGCTAGCACCATGACCTGATACCCCACTCAGTCATATTATCCTGAAACTGAGCCAACCAGTCCATGCCCTATCCTAATAATGTTGTACGCCTGGCTAGGGAGCAAGAAGTATCAATTTGTAGGTCATTGGTTTAACTCGACCAGGGATTGAACCCGTTCTATGTATGCCACATTCCCTTAAGCACCTACTGTAACTGTTCCAGGGCTTACTTCCATCAGCGGCCACAGTGGCGCCACTTGCGAGTGGTCAGCAACTCACACTGGTGCCAACTGCTAGTGGTCATTCCCGCATCCAGACCAGCGCAGACGGTCATATTTTAAATATGTGATGTACAACGTATTATGGAAGTATAAAGGCTCATAAGGGAATTACTTGTTTTATATTGTACTGATTATTCTATATTTTGCTTCCCCGACCTGACACATGTGACCGGTGGTTCCACCACTGGCTGGCCCCGTCCCTACCGGACGCGGCACACTCGGTCGCACCAAATATATAATTATATACATATTTATAAACAGTATCTATATTATATTAGCTACGCCAAACTGAATTTTTCTTTTCACAAAGTTAATTTGCAAATGGGACAGTTAGAAAGCTATTATCATTCTGATAACAAATATATATATATAATAAGGGAAAATTGGTCTATTAGTTCATGAGTTATGATTTCTTTAATATTTAGTGTTTGCCCTTAATTTTACACACATTTCTCATGATTCTGCAAATGCTTAAATGCCGATGTTTGAGCCTGCCTGCTGAAGGCAAATTACATATTAATCACAGTATTAAACTGTTAACCTATTACTGCTAGTACAAATTCTAATCTCATTTTTGTTCAGACCTTACAAATAAATATTTGTTGAGAAATTTTACATCAAACATGGCAGCACATGTGATTTTCAATAAGCGTCCTTGATCAAATCTTTCGAAAATTAATATATCTGGTTCTATTTGAGATACTGACTTGATTTTGATATCAAAATGATGACCAGAATGAGAATGCAAATATCTATAATGTGATTCCATTATCTTTAAGCTATATCCACATGTACAAAATCTAAAAAATCTAAAAAATGTGATTGCTCTCATTAGCATACCGATCATAGAGTTAAGTCCAAACTGCTGAGTGTGAGTGCTAAATGGTGGTTAACAATCCACAGAGATTTGTAGAGAACAAATATTTCTATGTAATATTATATTTTTCATGACAAATATTTGGTAAAATTATGTTTTACGACCGTTCCAAAGTTGTCAAACCTCAATTTTTCACATTTATCCCACCTCAAGTTGGCCATAATGGATACAAAACTAAAGCTAGTGATCTCTACTTTACTATGAAAGTAGGTATTTTAGATTTGATGCACTTACTCGCAGCACACAACGTTCAAAGAGAGGTAGTATGCTGAGAGCAAGTCTCCTATTTTTTTCAATGGCCAGTCAGCATCAGCAACCAGTCCTATGCTTGGAGTACCTAATTATATATATTTATGTATATTTATATATATATATATTTATACTTATATTTATTGGGCGCAAATGACAATGAGAGCGCCTGTAGTTAGGGTTAGGGCCGATGGTGGCGCCACCAGTACCAGGAGCTAAGATAAGGAGTGAATACATTGAGAATAGTTGTTGGTAGATAATGAATAGAACATTCAAAATAATAAATCCCTTCTATACCTTTATACTCGCAAAATGCTTATACATCACATATATATTTACATTCGCTGATTTCTCCAGTGAACAATTGGACTTTCTCAATCCAGTGCTCATTGAACTATCAGAGAAATGCCGAGTGCCAGAAAAGGTAGCGGCAAGTTTCAATTTGTTAAGTCATTCTTTTATTCTTTGTGTATTGTTGTTTTAGGTCCTAGCAACACCGTCATTCTTTAAAGTTGGGTCTTCAAACTCGGTGCCTGTCCCACGTGAAGTGAGCACTCAACTCATTTGGCCATCCCATCGGGGGTTGGTGCGACATATATCCCCAATCAGTCACCCAGGCACAACTGCGTAGTTGCTCTGGACTTGTCGCAACCATGCAGTAAAGCTGCATCATACAAGGAAAGCGTCAAACTATTTGAAGTGAAGTGACTTATATAGATTTGATTATGCAATTATTGCTGTTCTCTGTGGCTGTGGCTGAGTAGTTAGAGTGGCTGACTTTTTTCTGGTCAGACTCCTAATCTGAAGGTCGGTGGTTCAATACCCCGTGCCCCCACCTCTGCCAATTTGGATTTCCACCGCTGTGGATAACTTACAGTGTCATCAAAGGCCAGTTGCTCTCAGACCATGCCTATGTGATGTGGGAGGTTAAAAATCCATTCGGTCGGTAAAAGTTAGGCTTGGGCTTTCTATCGTCAAACTGTCTCATGGTGAAAACAAGTCTATTCAGACTTATCCATGATAGGCAGTATAAATCTTCAAGAAAAAAAAAAAGAAAAAAAAAGTTAGGTATATTTTGTTAAGTACATTTATATTCCTACATTGAAATGGTCAGATTTGTATGAACTTTCTTTTGTTTTAACTGATCCCAGGAGTACTTGCAGGGGTTTATACACGACCGAAATATACAACTTTAAATGAAAAAAACCTTGTGTCAAATTACAGAAAAAAATATTGATCTCACAGGAAATTTGTTGTGGGTAATAACTATCGAATTTGAGAACTTTAAAGGAAACAGCATTGTCTCAGATTGCAGCAAAGAAAAGACGATACCAAATGAAAGTGTGTGTGTCTAAAAAGAATCGGATTATACAACTTTAAATGAGACAACAACACCACAAAACACACACACATTAAAGATGAAATGAACTGATCCGAGCGCTTCTTCGCTTCAGACCTCACACTGAGGCACTCAGGGGCGGGTGTTCTTCAGGGAACCTCTCCCTTGTTAACTTGCTCGTCTTACAAGGGCCAGGTAATTACAGCCAGAGCAGAATACGCAATCTTAGTGTGTGTTTGAGGGATCCGGCCAGTTAGGTACTTCAGCACCAGGTGGCGAGGCGGGTGTGCAGTTGGTGGTGGTGGTGGTGTTGGTGTTATGGTGGTGTTGTTGGTGTTGATGGTATTGGAGATGGGGCTAGTGGTGGTGGTGGTCTGGCGGTGGTGGTGGTGGTGGTGATGATGGAGCTCCGGGTGGTAATGATGATGGTGGCGTTGGTGTGATGGTGGTCTTATTGGTGTTGTTGGGTGTGGATGTGGTGGTAGTGGCGGTGATGGTGGTGTTGGTGTTGATGCTGCTGTGTATTGTGGTGATGGTGGTATTCATGTTGAGTGTGGTGGTGGTGATGGTCATGGTGTGATGGTGGTGTTGGTGGTGGTGCTGCTGTGGGTGATGATCATGGCGGTCGTCGGTTTGAGAGTTGTGGTGGTGATGGTCATGGTGCGATGGTGGTTTTGGTGTTGATGCTGCTGTGGGTGAAGGGGATGGTCATGGTGGTGGTCGTGTTGAGGGTTGTGGTGGTGATGGTCATGGTGTGATGGGGGTAGTGGTGGTGATGTTGTTGGTGTCATGGTGGTGTTGTTGGTGTTGATGGCATTGAAGATGGTGCTAGTGGTAGTAGTTGTGTGACGGTGGTGGTGGTGGTGATGCAGCACCGGGTGGTAATGATGATGGTGGTGTTGTTGGTGCTTGTGGTGTGATGGTGGTGTTGGTGTTAATGCTGATGTGGGTGATGGTGATGGTGTGATGGTGGTGGTCGTGTTGAGGTGTGGTGGTGATGCTCATGGTGTGATAGTGGTATGATGGTGGTGTTATTGGTGTTGCTGGTGTGGATGTGGTGGTAGTAACAGTGCTGGTGGTGTGATGTTGGTGTTGGCGTTGATACTGCTGTGGGTGATGGTGATGGTGATGCTGGTGGTCGTGTTGGGGGTTGTGGTGGTGATGGTCATCGTGTGATGGTGGTGTTGGTGTTGGTGATACTATTAAAGAAAGCTCAATACATCAACGGAACACAATCTAATCACATAAACAAGTAAAGACCATGAAAAACAACCAGATGTGGCGAAATGAATTATGAAAGAAAGCTCAAACCAATAATAAACAAAGTTCAAGAAAACAACAACAACAACAAGTAACACAATGAAAGGAATAAAGAACATTAAAAAACACCAACTGAACCAAATGAATAAAGAAAGATATCTCAATGCAGCAACAAAACTGACACGAAGCAGGAAATAAAGAACATTATAACAAACAGAAGCAAGCGAATCAATACAAAAGTTCAAGACACCAACAAAACAGAAACTAACACAAAGAAAGGAATAACGAACATTACAACCAACAAACTGAGTAAATACAGCAACGAAATAGAAACTAAGACAAACAAAGGCTTAAATAGCATTAAAACAGAACAAATTGAACCAAAGGAGTCAATACAGAAACTTGCCTTCTAGAAGACAGAAAACAAATGGAGCAATTAAAGCTACATAGTCCGATGAAGTTTCAAATTTCACATTCATGTACATTTTATTCCACATAATTAACTTAGATACTCATGCATTTATTAAGCGTTTGTTGTTACACAGAAGGGAACACTGTCAATGTAACAGAAGCTCTTACCGCAGAAGTCTATGGGGTCAGAGTTTTGGCATGCTTGCCGAAACTAATTTTACAGGTTTGCGCTTCAAATCTCTCAAAACTTTACCATTTCAAATCAAAGTTACTTCAAACTAAAGTAACGTAGATAAGAATGATCAACCTAATATATTTATCTCAGAAAAATGAGAGAAACTCAAACACATCGGACTATGCAACTTTAAGGAAAGTATCTTGCGCAAATGTGACTAAACTCACAGCCGGCCTTCTCTACCTGTACTGCGGGCCCAATGAGTGTGTAGCACCTCTTGACCTTTGACCCCGACGTGTAGATTGACCCCCAGGGTGCACTCCCGTGCCCTGCCTCCCAGATTACTGCGCAGTAAAAGCGACACCTGTTGTGTGAGTGATGGCAGCGAGCACAACCGCACATACACCTCCCACCCCCCGGAGCTGCTTCCTCCCTCCCT
>CM059190.1:23795149-23823315 GCA_030323885.1 Branchipolynoe longqiensis | reverse complement strand
TTGAAGTCTCTAAATGAGGAGTTCAGGCGCAAAACCAAATAAGTCCACCCGACCTCTTTTGTTTTAAAATCAAGATTTGTATATGCCCATAAATATAATTCTCAGTAATTCCACTTTTCTTTGTATTATAGGGTTATGGGCAATGAACAAAATACTATGAAAGTGATAAATGAACCTTTTTTCCAAAACTCATTAATTAATCAACTTTTATTGATTTTTCTGCAAAACCAAGTAAGTCCACTTTCGGTTTGTTTGCAAAACCATGTAAGTCCATTGTCAAAGACTAATCTTATGGAAATCTTGCAGAATCAAAGAACACACAATTTCCACCATAAGCTTACTCATCATCACCACTATCCTCATCAATTGCATCATAGGTTTCCATCATAAACGTCCACAAATCACCCAAGGCAAAAAAAAAATAAATAAAATAAAATGTGACCTGACACGCGTAGCTGATTGGCCAGCTACATCTTACGTGGTTTTGCAGACAAACTCGAATGGCGCTTACAAGGTTTTGCAACCAAACCCTATTTTAAGGCCAATTTAACATAGGACTTACCAGGTTTTGAAACAAAACTGATTTGCTCATTGGGTAATAGGGACTAAGAAGTGGTGTCTCCATTGGTTATCTCACTTTTCATGAAAATGGACTTACTTGGTTTTGCGCCTGAACTCCTCAAATTCTGATGATAATCCATAGATAAATTATGACTGAACTTACTAGTCTCCAATCAACAGATGATTACGCAAATTTAGCTTAAGGATTTGTCTTTGAAAATGGCATGGCGTTATCTGATTATGGTTTCTCCAGCTGCCGCCTGGTGGCGGATCGGTGGTCCTGTTTGTTCACATTCCCAGCAGCTACTAGAAATTGGTTACTGAATGGTAAAAGGAAAGTTTGTTTTATTTAACGCTGCCTATAGATCACATTGATTTTCATATCATTAGCTAATGGACATCAAACGTATGGTCATTCTGACATATTTCTTAGGAAGAACCCCATTGCCGCCATATAGGCTACTTTTTCCGATAAGCAGCAAGCGGTCTTTTATATGCACTTTCCCACATACAGGACAGCACATACCACAGCCTTTGATGAACCAGTTGTGGACCACTGGCTGGAACGGATAATAGCTCAAACTGCAAATGGGTCCACGAAGCAAGATCAATTGCATGACCCAGACCTTCACAGGTGGAGACTCTACTGCATGAGCTACGCCCCACTCCCCCATTGGTTGCTGAAAGGAATGCAATGACATTTATTTGTGAAAACCTTCCCAAATCAGTGCACGGCAATAATCAACACAGTACTTATCTATAAGGAAATTGCCAATGAAATCGTTTATACACACATAATCACCACGTACATGCCCTTATATGGCGTCCGCTTCGACCAAGGGGAATCCCCGATGACGGATGGGTGTGAGGTACCATGATTGTTTGTTTGCTTGTCGTTTTACCTCCTAGTAACATCTATGGTCATATGAGGACAGACACCGACTTGAGACAGTGCACTCTCATGGTGACATTATAGTACTGCCCCACTGGGAAATCAGGCTGCTGACTGTTAGCTCAGGGTCAGGATATTATCCTGACACTGAGCAAACCAGTCCTTGCCCTATCCTATTAATGCCGAGTGTCAGGCTAGGAAGTGACAAGTATCAGTTTAAAAGTCATTGGTTTGATTCGACCAGGAACCAAACTTCCGACCATTCGCACGCGAGGCCCACACTCTACCGATTAGGCCACTGAATCTGGTCACCGCATACCACGACAAGTACAAATTAATGTGTGTCTGGGTTTTGGAATTTGTCGCACCTGCATCATTAGGAAGTCACAACAGGACAATTGCATACTTTTAACGGTGCACACTGCTGGCAACTTAAGGTTGCACAGTTCGATAAAAGCTTCAAATATTTGAAAGGAAAACACTTAATTAGATTTGAACCTGCATATATCCCCATTAGATCATCATTCATCATGATCATGCTGTTGGCTGCAATGTGACTAAGACTGCTTTCCATAAAAGCTGCTTGCAAAGTGTTGAAGTGCTGCTGGCTTTTGCAAGTCACTAGCAGCACTCTCTTGGGGAACAAATAGAGGTCTCACACCGGCAAGAACCGGTCAAGACAGGTGCAAATGATTTGTCCCTGCAGTGGCTGGCCGGGAGATGTTGGGAGTTCCATTCATCACCGCCTTTAATTCTGCCACGGAAACATGGCTTTATGTTAGGGTTTGCTCCCATGGCCTTTGGTTCTATCAAGAACCTGTACCAAACGGCAGTGAATAATAACTTTGCAAGGCAGTGACATCAAACTCCCTGACGTATTTTAGCAGATAGCTACTGCAATACCTGCATACTGACCAAAGTAGATACTGGTGCATTTATTAAGCCTGTGCTGCTATATAGAAGGGAATACTAAGTAAATTTAATTGAATATTTTACTGCTGACGCCTATTGGATCAAAGATTTGGCAAGCATGCCAACATTAATTGTGCATGTTTAAGCTTCAAATGTCAGAGTTAACAATTGTACAAGCAGAGTTACTTCACCTTCATGTACGATAAATGCGAAGGATCAACCTAATAATGTAATTTATCTCGGAAAATGATAGAAACTCAAAACCATCGGACGATGCAACTTTAATCTAGCCTAGTCCGAGGGATTTTATTTCATGTTTTTTTGTTTTTTTTTAGCTAAATAGACCAGGTCCCTCGTTATGATCTATCTGACTTTAGTTTGAAGTAACTTTGCTTCATAATGACTAAATTATGAGATATTTGAAGTGTAAACATGCAATTTTAAATTTGGGAAGCATGCCAAAACTCTGACGCCATAGGCTTCAGCAGTAACAGGTTCAATTAAATTGACTTACTATGCCTGTCTATGTAACAACCCTTTTTTTCCCCTTGTTGGGGGGGGGGGTGGTTTATTTACCCTGTCCATAATGAGTAATTTGAATTGCAGCTTGTTTTCATCGCTGAAAAGCAATAGTCTGAATTCGGTAGTAGCCTTGTCATCTTAGCTGTTAGTAGTTATGTTAGTTTTAGTGGGGTTTTATTTCTGGTGCCACATTTGCAACATGATGCTATATACCTACGCCGTGATACTCAGTTTACACTGTGAATTTGTGAGGTCGGGGTATGCGGTCATTTCAAGAATGTTTAATAAGTGCACCAGTATCTAAGTTAGATATTTAGGTTCAAATCTAGATACATCTTTTACTTTTGAAAATCTTATGTTTTTATGGCCATGCAACTCTACCCGTTTTCCTACATTTGGAGAACAAGTCTAAGGCTGGCATGGTGGTCCGATATCCCAGTCAGTCACTTTATCGTGACACCGATTAAACTAGTCCTTGCAATATCCTACTAATCCTGAGTGCCAGTCTAGGAAGCAATATAGGACAATTTTTATAAGTAATTAGTTTGTCTCAGCTGGGATTTATAGTCTCATAGAAATGCTAAGAGTCCAGCAGGTTGATTTATTGATTGGTCACTTAAGTAAACGGTGGTTTGATTCAGACAATGGTCATAACATCATAATTATGAATAACAATAGGGGCAGATGCTTGATTGATTGCTCGATTATTTGAATGGTGGTTTGATCAGCGCGAAATTATATTTCAGAGGAAATAACTCAAATGGATTTGTCTATTTGTGTGCCTGGTCCCTTCAAATTCAATTCTAGCTGAATGTATTTGTTTCAAAATGGTGATGGTTCTATCTAAATATGCAGCGAAACTGGATAAGCCAGCTACCGCGGTTTTTTGCATTAAATATGGCCAGGGGGTTAATTTATATGATTTCATGATGGAAAATGCAAGGTCCCCCATCGGCCGTGTTACATGACCTTTAAGCGGAACGCCCAAATCCAGATCATTCATTTCCGGTGAATTCAGACTGGTCCCCAGTGCCGTCTCCGTCATCATCACTGTGCGCGGTGAGCGGGTCTCGCGTGCAGGATATCGGGAGTTTGGTTCCCGGTCGAGTCAAACCAATGACTTAGAAGACAATTGATACTTGTCACTTCCTAGCCTGGGGCTTGGCATTATTAGGATAGTGCAAGGACTGGCTAGCTCAATGGCAGGATAATGTGACTGAGTGTGACATCAGGTCATGGTTTCCGTGGCCTGATTTCCCAGTTGGGCAGCACTATACCGTCATCATGAATGCACACTGTTACAAGTCAGTACCCGTCCTGATATATCCTTAGATGGTGCCAGGACGTTAAACTACAAACAAGCAACCAACCAACCGTCCTCGTCACGCTGAGAGGTGGCTGAGAGCTGGTGTTCGGCGGCACCAATCAGTGTAGTCTTGTGGCTCTGGGTCGGCATTGTCCGGAACCAGCGTAAAAGTGTGTGTGAGGAGGGTGTGTGTGTTTGTGGGTGTGGTTTGGTTATTGGAGTGTTATGTCCTGGTAAAATCTAAGGTCATATCAGGATGGGTACCAACTTGTGAAGATACACACTCATGGTGACTTTATAGTTCTGTGCCAATGGTAAATCAGGCCACCAGCACCATGACCCGCTATCCCAATCAGTCACATTATCCTGACATTGAGCTAACCAGTCCTTGCCCTATCCTATTATTGTCAACACCAGGCAAGGAGGCGACAAATGTAAATTTGTAAGTCATTGGTTTGACTTGACCGTGAACCAACTTCCTGCACAGAGTGTGTGGGTGGCTGGGTGGGTGAGGTGCGGGGACTGGGGGAGTCCACTGCATCGCCCCACAAACATACAGGTCCACCTTACCAGTGCTTACTGCCTGGCAACATTTTGGAGCTTTCTTTCATGTGATTTTATTTTAATTTGTAAAATCACAAAATAAGTATAATTTTATTTGTCGGATGACATTCGCACACCATCAGTAGTGAAAATCAACCAACTTAGATAAACTAGGTTGAGAATAATCATCAGACTTGCTACCAGACCGCACTTTGCCCACACTCTCTCTATCTCCTATCTGCTGGACATGCTCCTCCTTGATAATGTCTTAAAAGAGTTCCAGGAGGGGGAGCCTGCCAGCATTTCACTTTCTACTCTTACTCTGTCTGTGTCTTTGGCTCGCCGGCTGGTCACCATAGAGGAAAGAGACACGGTCCTTTGACTCAACTCTCCTCATTTGTCTGTCCTATACTCTACCCTTTTTTTTTTCTCCCGGGCTTACTTCTCCCCCTGATCTAGGGAGTTGTTTACTTGGGTGGGGCCCTGTACCTTATAGTTTCTCTCGCTTTGTTCTTGTTGCTGGAACCTGCTGGACCCACCTTTACCCGTCCCTTCCTCCTGCACCCTTGCTGCTATTACTGGATACGAATGCTCTGCTAGCACCGGACTGGAGTGATTTTGGGCCGCCCCAATGCTTCACCGTTTTGAATGTCGTAAAGACATCCAGGCTTCTACAACCGTCCCACTGCAGATTAATCTTCAACCAAAGATTGGACCGATTTATCGGGGTCTTTCTATATTGCTGCAGTTTTGCAACCAGTAACCGTCGTAAGGTTACAAACCCCCACAAAAGCAAGCAATAATCATGTCATCCAGCAGTCGCACTAATCTTCCACCCACTTTGCGACCACTTGCAACACAAACAGAAAAGTGGTCACAACATGGTCGCAACTGGTCACAAGTGGTCGAGAAGATGTTTATATGTGGTCCACAATGGTCCCCCACCTTCTACAACCATTTTGGTCCCAAGAAGGCTGCAGGTTACCTCCCTGGCTGCAGGTTTTGCACCAATACCTCCCTTATGAGCAAAGTGGTCACCAGGAGATTGCCACCCATTTTCCTCGGTTGGCAATAAGTCACGTGTGATCGGCGACTGGTCGACAAATATGGCCCTGTTGCGGATCGACCTCACAAGACATGTATCGATCCCGCGACCTCCAGGAGAAGAGGTGGCCATTGGAGCCACTCGGCCATGTCGCCCGGACCTACCACTTGGTACCAGGCCTAATAATTAGGCTTAATCTGCCGTGGGAATGAAATGAAAGCAATGACTCTCGCCCCCATCCTCCAATAACACACATTATTCTCCTTCCTTCAACCACCTCTCTCCCCAAATCCCATTATTTAGTACGAGCGACTGGGAATCATAGCAAATCACCATCATATTTTGTCAATTATAAATGGCCGAACCTCAAAACACGCGGCCCGCCCATGGAAGACCAACGCACCGCCCATGGCCCTGCTGCCAATGACACCGGATCCCGCTTTGATTTCTGGTCAAGGTACAGGACCGTGGGCCCAAGAACGTATTGCCACCTACTGGGCCACTGCCGCACCACAGCACAAGTCACCGCGAAGAGCACCGTGCCCCCCCCCCCCACCACCCCTCAAGCTGGACAATGTAAGAAGGAAAGACCCCCCCTCCCCCCCCAAAAAAGAAGCCAAAAACGGGCCGTTTTAATGGCGCCGTTTATTAATGCTGCAGTCCTGCAGCCAGTGACCGCTGGGTCACAAACCCCCCAATAAGTAAGAACCTCAAAAGAATCATACTTATTCCACTTTAGCCATAGATAATCAACATGTCTACAAATTCAAATGAAGTTCATGATACTAATCATCCTCATATTTAGTCTTTATTGACAGAAGAAACTAAAGACCATTAGATTAGGCATCTTGAAAAATGGATGAGATTTCATTGAGGTCGGTTAGGACTATTGATATTTTGGCGAGAAATGTCGCATGATTGTTAGTCAACCGCAAGTCAACCTTTTGTCACAAGACATGCGTCGTGAGCTGACGACTTCCGGTCCGCATGCGCAGTGTTGAAACGCGCCACCTGGCACTGACCCCATTGAGAATTCACGATGGGTGTCAACTACTATTAACCCACCAGTTCGTTGACACGGCGTTTGAATTGATTTGATTTAATTTGTTTGATTTACTGCAATAATAACTTTGATATTCGATGTCTGCTCCCTAGGAACCAAACCTCTCAGGAGTTCACCCAATGTGGTGACTGAATCGGGAAGCGCCCAGGCTTCCCATGCGGAAGGTCGGGGGTTTGAAATCCCGGCGGATTCAAATTAATGACTTACAAAAGTTATACTTGTCGCTACCTAGCTTGTTGCTCGGCATTACTAGAATACGCCCAGGACTGGTTTGCACAGTAGCAGGATAATGGGACTGGGTTGGATATAATGGTCTCCCAGTGAAGCAGCATTATAGAATCGCCACGAGTGTTTATTTTTTTGGTGTTGCTTTAGGTCCTAGTAACATATAAGGTCATATCAGGACGGGGCTATGTGTGCACACTGATATCACTATGCAGTATAACACTGTTAAACCAAGCTCGGTTAAACCAAACGATCGGTTAATGCAAACTATTTTCGGCGGCCCGGGAAAATACCACCATTTATCATATAATAAAGTTGGTTAAACCAATGTTGGTTAATCCAAATTATCGGTTAATCCAAACAAAAGTGTCAGACCCCAGGGCACTCCGGTATGGTTAAACCAAACTTTCATGTGGTTATAAGGTCATCTGAGACCCTACTGACTTTTGTATATGTTAAATGGTAGTATTTTGCCGGGCCGCCAAAAACAAGTTTGGTGTAACTCATCGTTTGATTTAACCGAGCTTGGTTTAACGGGGTTATACTGTACATACATAAAAACAACTATTATCAAAGTGTCCACAAATATTGAATATTACATGTGCAATACACTCTTACTCAAAGTCAAAGTCAGAGCCAAAGCTTGGTTAAACCAATGATCGGTTAATCCAAACAAATTTCTAGGATCCCTTCAAGTTTGGTTTAGTGGGGATATACTGTATATGTTGCTATGATGTGAAACCCTAACAAACAGCCGAAATATTGATTGATTGATTGGTGGCTGCTTTATACCGTGTCGGCATCATAGGCCATATTCACGGCGAGAAATGTTTGTTTTTTGTTCAAACCATCGCTTTTAGATGTAAAGGCAGACAATCAATTATGTGCAAGTAGACACTCATTAAATTAGAAAGCTCACAATCATATATATGTGGTCAAGGGAAACAAATTCCCATAGAAAGAGAAAAGTGTTATTAATAATTGATAGAATCTATTTAGTAAACTACATGAGGCGGTACAGTCCAGATGCCCTCAAAAAGGCTAAAATGTTTTCCTGTTTTACCTTAGTAAAAAGGTCATGCATACTGTCTGCAGTATCGAACTGTTGGCACAGGGCCAACAAATCAACGCAACTTAGTAAAATGTGTTTGAGTGTCAGTGGGGACTGACACCCAATACATTCAGGGGGAGGTTCCCCCTTGAGCAGAAAAGCATGTGTAAGCCATGAGTGGCCAATACGGCAGTGGCTAAGGACCACTTGGTCCCGCCGACCTCCCGCATGAGTCTGTGGTGGCTTTCCCACAAATGGTTCAATTTCTTTAAGTTTATTAATGTTTTCATCCCACTCATTTTGCCATTTGGATTTTATGTGGGAGGCTATTAGTGGTTTCAGATCAGAGTGAGGGATCAGACGCGGTTCAAGATCACAGTTCAGGGCATTCTTCGCAGCCCAATCAGCTCGTTCGTTTCCTTGTATGCCGGCATGGCCAGGCACCCAGAACAGGTGGATGTCATACCCATCCTTTGTCAGTTGGTTCATTTTATAAATGACCGTTGCTAGAATAGGGTGATTCGTTTTCAGTCCAGCAACAGCCAGGAGGCAAGAGAACGAATCACTGTATATAACATAGTTAGTGTGGTTGGATACTTCGATACACTCCAATGCGAGAAGGAGTGCTCGGGCTTCTGCAGTGAAAATCAAGCTCTGATCGGGCAAACGAACACCAACATTTTCCTGTCGCCAGACTTTCGCAGCAGCTACCTGGCATTGGTCTTTCGAACCATCAGTGTATATGGAGAGGTGGTCTGCAAACTGGCCTTGAATCTCTGCATGCAGTCCTTGGTACTCGAGTGGATGTGTCCGAGAACGAATCACTGTATATAACATAGTTAGTGTGTATAACATAGTTAGTGTGCAATCGAAAGAACCGAAAGAAGAATCCTGCTTGGTGACTTTCAGTGTGGCTTTCTGCACGTCTGTCTCTCTATTTCTCCATCTGTCTCTTTATATCCGAGCAAGTGAAGAGTCACACTCGGCAGAGCGGAGTTAGGTGTGGTGCATGATGGGAGCCCACACACCCCCACACCTTGCTGAGGAGGTGGGTAACCACCAATATCAATCCAGACAGCTTCATTAGCAAATAGCATCCATGCATTTAGGCACTACATTTAGATAGTTATATCGTCTCAACACAAAAGACTTGGTGTGAACGCCATAGCTCATTTACAAATGTACCGACAAATTGTTTAATGGATGCCTCGGCCTCCATTTCCTGTTTCTACTATATATATATATATATATATATATATATATATATATATATACAGTAAAACCTCCCTAACCAACCACCTCCACAGATCGACCACTCTACTATATCGATCGCTTTATTTGGGTCCCAAAAATACCAATGTAACCATATGCTAACTTCTTAAACCGACCACCTCCCTAAATGGGCCACATAAAGTCGATACCAAGGTCCGTCGATTTAGAGAGGTCTTACGGTATATATATATATATATATATATATATATATATATATATATATACACGCACACAAAATCCTCAGTACGGTGCGACTGACACTGGTCTGCATCCATTGGAGGCGAGGAGGTTGCAGGTGGCACCACTGGTACAGGGTTGGGTCTTATGGAGTATGAAACTATTATTATAATTTCCTTACATCTCTTTATACTCGCATAATTCGCTATGCATCACACACATATATATATATATATATATATATATATATATATATATATATATATATATATATGAAGAGTTCATGAGGAAAACCACGTAAGCACCGATCCAAAAAATGTAGTTTAAATAAAAGATTTTTCTGTGAAAATAATATTAATTCTCACTAATTCCACTTTTCCTATGATCATATGGTTAGGTGCAATGAACAAACAAGTAGGAATATAAAAAAGGTCCTTTTTGTGGGTTTGATTCCAATGCTTTTCTGCAATTCTTTTATTGGCATTTATGTGGTTTTGCGCCCGAACTCTTCATATATGTATCGAGTATAATTGAGTACATGGATAAAATTGGGGGAAATCCCCTTTGCATGGTATATAGGCCTATCAGTGTATTTATTATTCGCATGTGAAGTGGGTGAGACTGCTCGACCTCATTTTGCGCGGGCGCGCATTTTGCGAGGCAGGGTTCCCTGCTGTAAAGCGTTGCTTGGATACGTCGATTGTGACTATCCTAGCAACGATAGAAGGTCGGGCGTTCGGACCCAGACCCATCGGACGTGTTTTTGCACGCTCCGATGTTTTAGCCGATATTTAGGCTTTTATTGTCGAAATTCCAAACTTATTTAACTTAATTATATGGGAGGGGATTTGACTTATAACATACATTCCACTGTTGAACTATATTTAAATCATAACATAAGTTATATTGCTAAATTCATTCTGTTAGTAAGAGGTAAGAATAAAATGGTGAGCTCCTAAGAAGTGACATGAACGTTCCTTGCATTCCTTACTGTCCTCCAGACTTATATTATTAACCGCTATGGTCAACTTCAGATTGCTATTTGGATTGCTCTATAATCTTATTTAATTAAGGGCCTTCTGCCAATGGTCTGTCAGGAGTCGAACTCTCCACCTCGGCATTGCTAGTCAAGGGTCAGGCTGGCAGGGTGACAGACAACCGGCTGCAGGAGGCACAAGTCATTCACATGGAAACAATTATTTATATTAACACGTAGGGTCGCCTTAAGCGGGGGTGGAATAGCCCAACGGTTAAACATGTATTTATTATTTGCTGCGGGCCAACATTTATGGACTCCAGACACGTGACTCCTTACTGGCATTGTCCATCTTTCCACATATATATATATATAATGTATACACACTTTACAAGTATCCAGCGGTGAGTATCCATTCAGGGAAGCCAATCCGAAACTGGTAGTTACAATCCCTTTTTAACTGACACTGGTGTAAAATTCTGATCATGTTGCGATATCAAACCGACATCCCTTTGCAACATG
Organism: Branchipolynoe longqiensis; assembly: GCA_030323885.1. Lineage (NCBI taxonomy): Eukaryota > Metazoa > Annelida > Polychaeta > Phyllodocida > Polynoidae > Branchipolynoe > Branchipolynoe longqiensis. The sequence continues at coordinate 23,812,248 of CM059190.1, read as the reverse complement.
TAACTGAGGTCAGACTTCTGATATAACATTTCTGATCATATTCCAACTTCTAACTTACATCAGACTTCCCATAAGTGGGATATCAGTTCATGGTGCTGGCGGCCTGGTATCCCAGTGGGGCATCACTATAAAGTCGTCATGAGTGCGCACTGTCACAAGTCGGTACCAGTCCTGATATGACCTTAGATGTTGCTAGGACGTAAAACAACAGCAAACAAACAAACAACAGCAAAAGGGTCCAACAGAAGACACCATGTCTCGTCTTTGACCCTTCTACTTCTGTTCTTTCTACCCATGATACTCTGCTTATTTATACTCCATACAGCCAATAAACTACGCCATGGTATTACCAAGTAAATATATTAACTCAATAATTGTACAGCTAATGGGGCTGTCACACTACGACGTAATGACGTCAACGTAGGGAGAATGTGAAGAACGTTGAACTTCTCAGCGTAGTATGCAAATTTGAGCACAAGTTGAACGTGGATGCAGCGTAGTGGACGAGAACGTAACGTTGGTAAAGCGTAGTGATACCGTCAATCACCGAGAGAGGACAACGTCACTACGCTCACGGAACGTTATGAACGTTATTCCATCGCCAGAAGAACGTTACGTGACGTTAGCTATGTCATGAGACGTTGGACGTACGTTGAATGCACGTTCTTGTGACGTTCTCGTGACGTTCTCGTGACGTTCTCGAGACGTTCTCATGACTTTCCCATTAAGCCTCGTAGGCATTTGCACTTGGTTTAATGTGGGTCAACGTAGTGGAACGTAGTGGAACATAGTTGAACGTAGTGAGTAGCATTGAAATAACGTCCGTTTAACGTCATCGACGTTCACTGAACGTGAACAGAACGTATGGCGAACGTAAACCCTTACGTTCGACCTACGTCGAAAGTTTTGAACATGTCCAAAACCTTGACGTAACTCGACGTAACACGACGTAATGTGACGTACCTCGACATCATTCTAACGTCATTCTGACGTCATCATGACGTAACCCAACGTAATGACGAAAAATGACCACGTTAGGCTCATGTTGGCTCGTTACGTCGTAGTGTGACAGGGGTATAACACGCATATCCTTTTGCTTGCTACATCATTTTTTATTAAATAAAAGGCGAATCTGTTTATATTGAACTATGACAAAGACTTGCCTACCCACTAGAGGGCGGGTTGGTGGTGAAAGTCCTCTATAAGTCATTTGCCATATGCCATTCTCAACCTTCCTAGGTTGTTGGAATTATAAATATTGGACTTTATACCGTTTTCCTTATGTGTATTTTAATTTAATTTATTTTTAATTATGTGTAAATGTGCTTCAATAACCGAACCAAGCATGTCTGGGAGACCAGTCCCTACATCTGTGAGAAATGACATCCATGTGAAGGGAAGTAATTTATAAAAAAAAATAAAAACACGTTCCTAATCCAATAAAAACAGAAACAAACAAAAAAAGTTGAATTTGCAATTAGTAAGGCATGTATTAAGGCATGACTGGCAATAAACCATTTGAATACCCAGGGTAACAATCCCACAGCTCGCATCTATTATCACCAACGCGCAAAGCCAGCACACAACAACCGCACCACCAGCGCCACCAGCGGCACTATCGGGAACACCCCTAGTGCCCACCCACTGATACAGTGATAGGGACACCACCGCTGTAGCGTTTTGAATAGTTAAACTGGAAGCTTTTAGCGAAGAATGGCCATGCGATACTAGAAATGTTGGGTCACCCTGTGTGAGGTAGGGGCTCAATGATGGAGGGACGGGGTCAGAAGTGTGGTTGAGTCCTGAATTGATTTTCCATTGAGTGGCCATCCCTGGGACCCACGTTTAGGAACGGAGCGGGGCTTCTTGTCAGGTTTGAAGAGTGGGTGGGTGACTCCTGAATTCAATTCCAATTGAGTGCCCATCCCAGGGACCCAGGTTTAGGAGCGGACCTTTGTGTCAGGTCGGAGGGGCGAGGTAGGGGAGGAGGCTGGGTGTCCTGAATTCAATTCCTATTGAGTGCCCAACCCAGGAACCCTGGTTTAGGAGCCGACGCTGGTGCTGGGTCCGGCGGTCAGCGAGGGGACTCAATTAGCGCGCAGTCGACGCAGGACTAGCCGCCACCCTGGAGTATTTTTAATAGGGTTAGCTTAATGGATGCTTCGCACAATTAGGGATCAATTTGTGGGGGGATGGTGGGAGGGGGGGGGGGGGCAGCGCCGCGGTGCTTACAATTACCGCGCATGCACAGCCACGTGTTAGAGACTCCCCCGGGGTTGGTTGGTTCTTGGAGTTTTACGTCCTTGCAACATCTGAGGTCATATCAGGACTGGTACCGACATTTGACAGTGCACATTCATAGTGCTGCCGCACTGGGAAATCAGGACAGTAGCACCATGACCCAATATCCCACTCAGTCACTTTATCCTGACACTGAGCCAACCAGTCATTTTCATATCTAATTAATGCCGAGCAACAGGCTAGGAAGCGACAAGTATCAATTTTGTAAGTCATTGGTTACACTCGATCGGGAACCGAAGTCCCGATCTCCCGCACATGAGGCCCGCGCTCTACAGATTTGCCCACCGCGCCCGGTCCCTCCACCCCCCGACCGCGACAGGAGGCGTGGTGGGGAGGGAGGTGTGTGGTGGGAGGGAGGGTGCGGGGCAGTTGAGGCGCGCTTGCCAAGAGCGTGCGCATGGGCATAGGCGCCCGCGTCAATGATTCAATGCGCATGCGTACAAATCAAACTGTGGCAGCGTGGTGCTGGCGAGTGGCAGTGTATGATGTGTGCGTGTGTGGAGGGGGTGATCCGGTGTTATGGCGAGGGGCATATTGCCAAGTTGAACGATGATGTTATTATTGATGGTTGCCTTTAAGGCAATGTATAACATATAAAGTGATGTTTTAGAAGATCAACTATCCCCGATTGAAATTGCCATTGCATGTGACATACCAACAAAGAACAAATGCACTGACAAAAGCTCATCCACCATCATGGCAAGAAACCACACCTCCCCTCACCCACCTCCTGGTGACGTCATTAACTCACATTCCCTTCAGTGCGTCATTCACCAGGGGACGGAGGACCTCATGTTCGAACCCAATACGTCACTTCCGGTTCGCTCCCGGAACTCCCCTTACCCAGGTTCCCATGGGGTTTAGTGGATGCCCGGATGTAGGGCGTGCACACCAATCACACATCTTTTATGGACCTGACGCAGTGGTCTCATCGGTAGAGCGTGGGCCTTGCATGCGGAAAGTCTGGAGCTTGGTTTTCAGGTCGAGTTAAACTGATGACTTTGAAATTGATACGTGTCGCTTCCTAGCCTGGCGGTTGGCATTAATAGGATAGGGCAAGGACTGGTTAGCTCATTGTCTGGATAATGTGACTGATTGGGATATCAGGTCATGGTGCCACCACCGGTCTGAGTGGTGGTAGTTCGCGACAGCACGTGGGAGCGCCTAACTGATATAGGCAGAATGTGGGCTGGTGCTCTGGCCTCTCAGTAGTCATTGCAGCATATATCTGCAAATACACACAATACAATATTCCATACATCAGCATAGATAGAAACAATAATAGAAGTTCTTACAAGGTTATTGGTGTAACATAGTATACATCACATAAGGTCTAGAAAAATATTATGCATTATTCCTCGGTGTAGGCAATTTTACACTTAGTTCTTTAGTTGTTTTGCTATGTGTGAGAGAAATGTTCTGTAAGTCATATGTGGAAAATAACCATGGCCAGAACACAATTGCTTAGGGACTGACAAGAAGTGCTGTGAAGACTAAAGCTAAGATTCCTTATATGCGGTATGCGGTATGCGGCATGCAGCATGCAAATGCAAATGTGGTATATGCGGCATAGATATATGCCAACCCCCAATAACCGATGTCTACTTGTTGTGCTGGGGGATGGTTAAACAAATAAACACACCAAAAAAGTTACCCATAACATTTTTGGGGCGTTTTCCTCCATATTTGTGAAGGAAGATCAAAGTTAGTATTGTTTTCTATGGCAAACACAGCAGTATTCGCATTCACATTCGCACTGATCGGTCCATGGGTCGATCCATTTGCAGCATTCGCATTCACATTCGCATTCGTATTCGCATTCGGACGTCTGGAAGCACCACTATTCAATTACATGCTTTTTGATTTGTTGCCGCATTTGCATTCGCATGCCCCATACCGCGTATAAGGAATCTTAGCTTAAATCAGTAACCACAATGCAAAAAAGGAGGAAAATACTCTCATTTCTAACTATAAATTAATGTATTTAGGGCATGTGCTTAGCATGAAATGCAAAACTACTGAGAATGAAGGTCCCACTCCCCAGAGCGAGGCATGGAATGCTATGCACATTCGCTAGAAACGATGACTTATAATTGTACATGTTATTCGTACCATGGGTAATATTTGTGGTGGACACAAGGATGGCGGGGCCGGCTACATGAACACATGTGTGTTATGAATGACATGTACAATTATAAGTTATTGTTTCTAGCGAATTCGCCTAGCATTCCATGCCTCCCTCTGGGGAGTGGGACCTTCATTCTTATTAGTTTTGTATTTCATCCTAGGGGAGTATGAACTTTATTGTTGTTCTTTGAGTTGATTTCAAAATATATTGGTAGACGATGCTGCCTACTACCCCCACCCCACATCATCTTACGCTAATGGGGAAGGGCTACCAATTAAGGTCAACATTTGTATTTGTTGCTAGCAAGTGTGGTGTTAGAGTTTGCTAGCGCTCCATACATTGCTGTGACTTACGAACATTGAACCATGACAACGTACCTGTCGTAAAGCTGCATAGTCCGATGTAGCGTCACATTTTCAAAACCAAAATCTGTTCTCAATTTGATTTTTCATATCTAACATAGATACTGATGCACTTATTAAGCATTTGTTGCCACATTGAAGGGAATACTGAGTCAATTTAATAGAATATGCTACCACAGAAGTCTCTGGTGTCCGAATTTTGGCATGCTTGCCAAACTTATTTAACAAGTTTCAAGTTCAAATATCTCCAGAGTTATTCTTTTAAAATAAAAGTTACTTCAAACTAAAGTCGATTATAACAATAAATTAGATATATTTATCTCATAAATATTACAGAAACTAAAACCATCGGACAATGCAATTTACACTAGACTTTGAATGTTGTGAGGACGAAATATCCCGATAAACAAACAAAACGGGAACATCTCCTGTCCACCGTGGGGCGCGACCAATCACCCTTCAACAACCCAGGTGACCCCATGAACCCCAGTTCTCTCACTTCCGGTTGCAGCGTCTCCTCGTAACTTCAGCAAATGCCACTGCAATTAACACTGCAACTCCTCTCCAGGCTACTGTTGGTTGTAGGAACTTTACAGTGGCAGTCACATGACCAACACAACTCTGCCTATTCACAATTTTCAATGTTCAAATATGACTGGCCAGAATTGCTAATTTATGTATGAGTTTCTCGAGTGTTGTATCCAAGTCTGCCTCATATGACAGGTTTCTTTTGTTTTAGTTTTTGTTGGTAAATATGTTTATTCTGCTGAATAAGTATTTTGTCAGTGCCAAAGCACTGGTTTTCCAGCCATTTTTCAATTCAGGGTTATTTACACAAAAGGTATATAGAATAAGGTATACAATAACTGTTGAATACACAATTTGCAGTGTGTAACACAATGAACTTCTGTAACCCAAAAGTTCCATAGCAATATGGGAACAGTAGTGTCATATAACTAGATCAATATTAGTCAGATCAATGTGAGTATTTACATAGTATTTAGAATGTAAGCAGAAGTTATCTTCTGTATTCAGTTGGTAAAGTTGTAGTAAGTTTTAATGTTCAGTTGCAGTGAGGCAAGCGGTATATAAATGTAAGTTTGTTAGAAACATTCTTCTGTAGCTCTAGTGTAGTTAGTTATTTGAGTTGCTTTTGACATTTTCGCTGCAGAACTTTGTGTCATTCTAGTCTTTCCCTCGTGTACTTTCTTCTTTTTAGTGCAATAATCCAAGTCAACATCGTCGTCACTAGTTCCACATGAGTCGTAAAAATCTGTTGGCATAGTATGTATTATCAAACACTACCGGCACGTAGTGTAGCTCTTAGTTTAATATTCAGAGCTCATGTTGTAGTGGCGCACTCTGGCTGGACACTTCTAATGGTGGTGGCGCCATCCGCGAGCAGCAGCTTCTGGCAAACACCCTATAGTACTAAGACATCTCACTCAGCCTGTAGTGTGTAATCAAAATGATCAAATCCACCACTTGGTGTGCTGGCCGTTCTCATGATTAAACAGTTGCTATATTATATGTATAAATGTATATATGAATGTGAAAGATGTGTGATGATGGCAATGATGCTGATGATGATGTGTATTTGTTCATAGCAATTTCATATTGATGTGTATTCATTGTATGTGTTTACATGTGAAACACTAACCAGCAGCTGGGCTGATCAAACCCACCACAAGGTGGCACTGCAAAATTTACATTACCATGGGAGAGATAGGGAGTGAGCCGTCTTAGTATTATAGGGTTTTTGGTTCCGGCCCACAGCAAATAACACAATAAATAATACCTAAATAATAAATAGCAAGCAATTTAATAGAAAGTTCCATGAAACCATATAGAATACCTGCTCCGCTCCTCTATACTCAAATAATAAATGATATATCACATATTAATTGAAGGGTTCAGAATTTAGGCACAAAACCCAACAAATCCATTTTAATTGTTTTCTGACAAATCTAATTTATAGTTGTGATGTTCAGTTGAAGTTGATCAAAGTCATATTGCTTAGGGCATTGGGTAGATGTGGCACCTTCTGTGAAAAAAAAGGTAATTTGATTATTGGACTGATGGCAGATTCAGCTCAGACGTGGTAGTCATGGGTTCATATCGGCCAAGATGGCATTTGTTGGTTTTTGCACCTGAACCCTTCATATCTTGGAATTAGCTAAATTGTCTGGGAGATAGGTAGGGCCCAATCAAGATCTACTGTTGCTCCTATTTATTAAATGTAATTGTCAGCCGAAATGACCATTCTAATATGTAGTGGCGGGAATCTGAAAAAAAATGGATAGATTTTCTTTACATTGCATAGTCCAATGGTTGTGAATTCCTGTAATTTTTCTGAGATAAATATATTAAATTGATCGCTATAATTGAACTATGTAGACTCGGATGAATGGTATATATTTGGACATTTTACTGCACTAGAATGGTAATCGTCCATGCGTGAGTATAATGAGAGAAGGCCCCGAGATGCTTAAGCCCTATAGTTCTAGTCTCTTATTGTGGGGTTGGCGGGATGGCAGAGTAAATTGTCCGTCGCCGTCCGCCACCAAGTCATAGTGGGCGAGATTGCTTTTTGCTCGCTTTATATAGCAGCTCAGCTGGCCCGAAACGTCGCGACTATGTATATGTTTGTAACTTTGTAACAATTTTGTCTGCTGACGTTGTATCTAATTTACATATGGTGTCCGCCAGTGCTGCGTGGTTACTTGCCGTAGTTCCAAAAGACCCGCTAGGAGTGGCCGATATACATACTTAATGTTACGGTTTGAGTATAGGTGGCGCCAGCGGCCATTTGAATAAGTATCCGACTCCAGCTTGTTCAATTACCCATGTTGCGAACAACATCGACAATCTACCTTAGATTAGTTTGAAGTAACCTGTATTTTACATGACTATTTTTGTACATATTTGAACTGAAATATGCCAAATTAGTTTTTGCAAGCACGCCAAAACTCTGCCACCACAGGAACAGTTTCTGATAAGTTGCCTCCATACTCCCGATTATGTGGCACCAAATACTTACTAAGCACATCAGTATCTAACTTCTATATTTGAAGAGTTCAGGCGCAAAACCACGTAAATGCCCAATCCAAAAATGTAGTTTAAATAAAACATTTTTGACATAAATGATTTTAATTCTTACTAATTCCACTTTTCATATGATCATATGGGTATGGAGCAATGAACAAAAACAGGAATATACAAAAATAAACCTTTTGTAAGTTTGATTCCAATGTGTATCTCCATTTTTGGATTCGCGTTTACATGGTTTTGCACCCGAACTCTTCATTTCATGTTGAATCAATTCTAGATAATTCTTTTGGTTTTGAAAATGTGATGCTTCATCAGACTATGCAGCTTCATGAAATTGCCTGGAAAGATCTGTTGCCTCAATGATCATTAATTACAGAGTATTGTTCAAAAGTGGCAGGTCGCTGAAAGAGAATTCCTCAAGAAAAGTACCATAAAGATTACTTTGCGTATTAGTGGATGTAGGTGTATTTGACTATATTCCAGATAATCTATGTAATTTTGAATACCTTTCCCTGCATGACGTCAGATAATTCGACTTTTTTGTGTACATTCAAGTCATGCTCATGGCGTAATATTTCCCATTTCCATCAGCTCCACGACAGGAACTTTGCAAAGTGGTATGGGGCAATAGAATGGACGGACAATTATACCACCTAGGCTCCATCATGCAATCATCCTATTCATGCCTAGCTCGTGGCAATTTGCATGGGAAGTCAATGCAGACTACTCCACTTTTCTACCTTGAATTATGCGGCTTCTAAATACTTTATGCGCAGAAGTTTATTAGTACTCAGAATTGCAAACGTACAGGCAATACGCTAACATATGCAAACACAGGATAGGTTTAACAACCATGCAACCCCTAGAAAAACCCAGGTCATGAGCAAACCCAGTCTTATGGGCCACGATGAAAATGGGAAATATTGCGCCTAGAAGCAAGCATCCTATCTTTGCCTACTTCAAGTACTTGTCTGTTATGTGGCTCCTTGCCTCATAGGTCAGTGCAGCCTACTACATTGTAAAACAAAAACAAAACCCTGAGTACCTTCCTGTAGTGATTTAGTTACCCGAAAGATGGCGCTAGTGAATGGTTTTAAGAAACAAAGAGAAGGGTCCACAGCGACGAAAGAAGCAAAAACGGCTGACCACTGGGTCATATCGAGCATACCCTTGCAGGAATAGTTTCCCATTCAGTAATTACTGATATTGTGTATTTTAAACAGAAATTGATGTAGCTAAATTTCAAATATAGTTCAAACACTTTAATCCATTTATTTCCACCCCCCCCGATATAACTACAGCAAAGTATTTTATGATTGCGTGTGTATTTTGTTACTCCACTCCTGGTGTTCGATTTGAAATTCTAGCTCTGTGGAGGTGTAGCCTGGTCCCCTGGCATTCATTTGCTCAGGCAGAGGCACAGGAGTTTTCATCTATTATCACTCAGTCTCCAACCTGGTCCCCTAGCCTTTGTACCGGAAACAAGTTTAAACAAGCTGAAACGAGTTCAAACGTGGCTGGTTGGATCGCACCATGGCTCGTTGGGTCGCTCCGTTTTGCGCTGAATATGCTTATATGGAAACAAAACAAATCAAAAGGTAAACAAAATGGCGTGCATAAATCGCTCGGCCAGGGACTTTTGAACTTTTAGCCACATTACTGTAAGGGTGCAATGTCGGTTGCCATAGGAGCCATCTGCCACGCACCGCGTAGCAATATGACCTTCAGAAACCAACGGGTCAAAGAGTTTACAGTCAAGGTCGCCGCAAGGTCGCCGTGCGATGATTACGTGAGCTTAAGTAATCTCAGGTCCGGTCGGGGGTGTGTACAGACTGACAACTTTACACAATGGACTGTTTATCACTAGGGCACGCATGGATTTGTCGAAGGCTACTAGAACTTAGAAGCGCTTGGGGTCGAATGAGAAGTGTTTTGGTTGTTGTTGTTATTCTACGTCCTAGCAACATCTAAGGTACTATCAGGATGGGTACCGACTTGTGGCAGTGCGCCCTCATGGCGACTTTATAGTGCTGTCTCACTGGGGGCCGTAATCGATTAACACGACCCGGGTGACTCGGGTCACCCGAGTCATCAGAATTTCAAATATAACACTTTGAGTGGAGTCATCAAATACACGTGCCATGTGCAAAAGAACACGACCCCAGTAACCCACCTCTTGGCTGGGGTTTGCAATGAGCGAAGGCGTCACATTTGCACTGGTACCATCCTGCAGGATAACAGCTACCGGTATCAGTCATACATTTTTTTTTATGGTAATAACATAGATTAATTAAATGGAAATAACACTAAACTATGCCATCATAAAAACTATGCCATCATATTTTGCTGTAATTTTATCGCTATTAAAAAACAAACAAAATGGCCACCATTTTTTTCACCCCGAGCATGGAGAAGCATATATAATGATTCGACCCGAGTCTGCAGGATGTTTGCATGCGCCAAAAAGTGGCTCGGGTGACCAGAGTCGATTAATCGATTACGCCCTGGGAGACCATGCCACCATCACCATGACCCGATATCACACTCAGTCACATTATCCTGACACTGTGTTAATCAGTCCCTGCCTTATCCTGTAATGTCAGGCTAGGCAGTGACAAGTAGGAACTTTATAATTCATTGGTTTGACTCAGCCGTGATTTGAACTTCCGAACTTCCGCATGGGAAGTCTGCGCTCTAGAGATTCTGCCACCGGGTCCAGTGAGAGGTCTTTAGGTGGCACCATTTGTTTTACTTACTGGGAAAATAAATAGGCGATTTCCGCCACCAATGCGCATTCTAGTTCACCGTGCTGCATGCCTTGTGGAAACGGTTCCATAAAGGACAAGTTCTAGCATTCTGCCCTCTGATGGCAGTGGATAGAACTAATGTTCTGGGCAACTGCTTGCGATGCTCTGTCGAAAAGGTCTTCTAGTTGTAGAAGATTTCCACCACCATTTATCATCCTTGGACAGGCAGTGGCAATCAGTAATATTGCGGGTGTAACTCCCTGTAGAGGACGGCATATGCTAAATAACTTATAGAGGACTTCCACCACCAACCCGCCCTCTAGTGGGTATGCGATTGCTAATGCCTGGTACACACCTACCGTATAGGATTCGCGCACTAAAACTCGTGACTCGACCCGACCCGCTTAAAACTGAAAAGAGGCCGATTCATTTTTTGAATTGCGAATCGCAATCGTAATCGGCCGGTTTTAGCCCTAAAACTGAGGTTTTATGCACGAATCGCAATCGCTAGGTGTGCACGGGGAGCGCAGACCTAGCGATTGTGGTGTGCGAAACGGGCAGTTTTAGATCGTATACGGTAGGTGGGTGCGCACAAACGGTAGGTGTGTACTAGGCATAAGAGAACTATCGAGGGTAGCACCTCACTGAAATGCACAATATGTGGACAAGGTTCTGTAAACGATAACCTCCAGCATTTTGCCATCTGGCGGCTGTGGAAAGAACTAACGTAATTGGGCAGATGCTTAGCATGCTGTGTGCAGAGGGTCTGGTAGAAGATTTCTACCAGCAAATCATCAACCTTTGACGGGAAATACCAATAATTAATATCGTGGTTGGTAGCTCTCTGTAGAGCATTTTCTGTTGTAAATGGTTTATATAGCATTTCCCCCACCAACCCACCTTCTGGTGGAGATGATAAGAATTTATATTTTAGGGTTTTAGATAACTGCCTTCAGCCTGCTTTGTGGAAAATGGTCTATAACGGACAAGCTCCAGCATTGTTTCCTCTGACGACAATGGAAAGAACTACTGTAAAGGGCACATTCCATATACGCGTAATGCGTAATGTGAATGCGAATGTGAATGCGACAAAAAATCTAAACGCCTTGAAACCTATCAGCTACATTCCATATACGCGTAATGCGTAATGCGAATGCGAATAAAATCCATTATCCCGATCGCTCCATGTAGCGATCGGTGCATAATGCGTAATGCGTAAAGGTGGTGTGAATAGAAAAGCATCAGTCGCATTTGTCCATTGATATAAGGCTGGAGGAGGTGACTGATAATTACGGACAGCCGGTCTTCATGAGAAATATGAAGAATGGGATGGTGCAAACATGTAGGTTTATGCGGCGGACCTGTTAGGAAGCAGTCTTCATGAGAAATATGAAGAATGGGACGGCGCAAACATGGCTCAGTTTAGCTTGCTTCGAGGGATGTTAGGACCGTCCCAAATATGAATACTTATGTACTTGTACTTCACTGCATAACGCATAATGCATAACGCATAACGCGTGTATGGAATGATGGCATTTGCATAACGCATAACGCATAGCACATTACGCATTACGCATTACGCGTATATGGAATGCGCCCTTAATGGCCAGCTCCTTGGCATGTTGTGTGGAGGTCTGGTAGACGATTTCCACCACCAATCATCAATATTTGACGCGCACTGGCATACATATATAGCGGATGGTAACTCATTGTACTTTTGTAGAGCATGCTCTGTGGGAAATGGTTTATAAAAGATGTCCACAGCCAATCCGCCCTCTGGTGGCAGTAATAAGATGTAATATTGAGTGTAGCAGCTCGCTGTCCATGCGTCCTGCTTTTTGAAAAATGTTCTATAAAGGAAAAGCTCCAGCGTCCTGCCATCTGTCGGCAGTGAAAAGAACTAATTTAATGGACAACTCCACCTGGTTTCTCGTCATTTCTGAGATAAATACAGTAGATTGTTGGAATGTTATTTCCTTGCAACTTCTAAGGTCATATTGTGGCGGCCTAGGTATGGCCTAGTATTGAATCAGGCTGAGGCAGGGGTTCCCCCAGGTACTCTTATAGGCACGAGCCTGCCGTGCCTACAAGACTCTTAGGTGCATGAGTGCCCCGTGTGATAAAGAGCAGTTCACGAGACCCCTGTGTAGAGCACCAGGGTAGGTAGCTAGACTTCTGGAGAATGGACAACATGTCCACACAACCTATAACTAGGAATTAGACTCATCCTTCCCAGCCCTGGAGCGAACTACACCAGGACTACAGGTGAGTCACAACACTGGTGACCCCGACCCTGAGTGACGACATCACACAGGACCCGACACCTAGCCAGGAGTTATTGACCATATTGGAGTAAACCCACAGGTACTACACTGGTCTTCTTCCCCATGTGTTACTTCAGTGCTACTATGCACTCACACAGGGGAACAACCCTGCATTGGGTAGATTGTTCTACACACTTGCAAACAACAGCAGTGGATAGTGGGGTGTGTTATGCACGACGGAATCATGCATTGATTGCCGCATGCACACGCTTAAGTTGTGCACATAGTCCTTAATCACAAAACATAACTGTTATATCCACGTACCCGCATCGAACCAGCATGGGAGACGAGGAACCGTTAGCCGCAGTGGCTGTGAAGCTGCCCAGATTCTGGCCTGAGGACCCACGGATGTGGTTCAAGCAAGTAGAGGCACAGTTCGCCTTGCGGAAGATAACTGCAGACCTCACGAAGTACTACCATGTAGTCGCAGTGATAGACCGAGACACCGCGAGACGCCTGAGAGACACTCTCAATGACCCCCCACTGAGGATTTGTATGAGGATCTGAAGGGCCACATCCTTGATGCCTACACTCCCAGCCGCAGGCAACGCGCACGGCAGTTGATGGAAATTGGCGAATTGGGAGACCGCCAGCCGTCAGAGCTAATGACCGACATGCTGGCGTTGGTTGACGAATACCATCCGTGCATGCTCTTCGAACACATATTCCTTGAGCGCCTGCCAGGGACCATTCGGATCATGCTGGAGGATGAAGACTTCAAGAGCCCACTCCAGGTGGCCCGTCGAGCTGACAAGTTCATGGCACACCACAGGGCGAGTCACATGACCGTACATGCTGTTGAGCCCAACACCATCTCGGCTGCCACCATCGCACCGAGATTGAAGAGCATCGAAAAGCCAAAGCAGCCAATCAGAAAACACCTTTGTTACTACCACTTCCGCTTCAGGGAGAAGGCCCAGAAGTGCGAACAGGGCTGCAAGTGGTCGGAAAACATGAAAGCCGACAGCCAGTGACGGTCTTGGCGGTCGGCGACAACTGCAGCCGTCTCCTGTATGCTCATGATGCAATATCCCAGCGGCGTTTCCTTGTCGACACAGGAGCGGCCATAAGCGTCATTCCTGCCACCGCTAGTGACAGGGCCTTACCAGACGAACACCCGTCCCTGCAGGCAGTTAACAAAACCGCCATTTGCACCTACGGTACCCGCTCAGTCACGCTACGCATTGACGGCCAACAATTCCGGTGGAAGTTCACCGTGGCAGCAGTAGACAGACCACTGTTGGGCAGCGATTTCATTGCTGCGCACGGCTTCCTAGTGGACCTCCAAGGACGGCGTTTCATACATTCCACCACCTTCCGTACTCTCCGTTTGCGTCTAGAGCAAAACCCTATTGGCCATCTCAGCACCCTCGCACCACACTATGAGGGCTTCGAGCATATCCTGACGGAGTTCCCGGCAGTCACCACGCCAACGTTCTCCACGGAGTTGGTGAAGCATGGAGTACATCATCACATCACCACCACCGGGAACCCGGTATACTCCCGTGCTCGCCGCCTGCCGCCGGTTAAACTGCGTCTGGCGAGAGACGAGTTCCAGGCAATGGAACGCATGGGTATAGTGCGTCGCTCAAACAGCCCTTGGGCATCGCCGCTGCACATGGTGAGCAAACGATCAGGCGGTTGGAGGCCCTGCGGCGATTACCGTAGGCTCAACGACGCCACCCGGCCGGATCGCTACCCAGTGCCGCATGTGCAGGATTTTTCTTCAATCCTCGCGGGCAAGAGCATTTTTTCTAAAATCGATCTGGTGCGCGGATACCACCAGATCCCAGTACTTCCAGAAGACGTGGCTAAGACAGCCGTCATAACACCATTTGGCCTCTTTGAGTTTGTCCGTATGCCATTTGGTCTAAAGAACGCAGCACAGGCATTTCAACGACTAATGGACAAGGTATGCACTGGAATGGAGTTTGTCTTCGTTTACCTCGACGATATCCTCGTGGCCAGCCCCACGAGTGTGGAACACTACGATCACCTACGGCAGCTGTTCACATGCCTCGTAGAACATGGACTTGTAGTAAACGTGGCGAAATGCGAGTTCGGGAAACCCACCCTGGAATTCCTTGGACACCGCATAGACAAACACGGAGCCAGTCCCCTTCCATCTAAAGTGCAGGCTATCGCGGAGTTTCCAGCACCCGATACAGTCAAGGGCCTTCAAGAGTTCCTCGGTATGGTAACGTATTACCACCGTTTCTTGCCACGCGTGGCTGCCACACTACAACCTCTATTTGCAGCAACGGCAACCAAGAGTAAACATATTGAATGGACAGACCTGATGCTTCAATCTTTCTCGGATACCAAGACAGCACTCGCACAGGCTGTGATGCTATCTCACCCACAGGCTGATGCACCCATCCGGCTCACAGTCGACGCTTCAGATATCGCGGTAGGGGCTTTAGAGCAGGATGTCCAAAGCAAATGGAAGCCGATCGCTTTCTTCAGCAGGCACCTCCGCCCACCAGAAAGGAAATACAGCGCCTTCGACAGAGAATTGTTGGCTGTGTACCTGGCGATACGCCACTTCAGGTATTTACTGGAGGCCCGCGATTTTGTGGTACGTACCGACCACAATCCACTCACCTTCGCCTTTGCCAAGGAGGCCGACCCCTGGTCAGCACGCCAACAGAGACATCTGTCCTACATCTCTGAGTGTACCACGGCCATCGAACACGTCGCCGGTAAGGATAATGCAGTCGCCGACGCTTTGTCGAGAATAGTCATCAGCAACATCCGCGTCCAAGTAGGCCTGGACTATCATGCTCTGGCACTAGCCCAACAAGGGGACCAGCATACACTACACTATCGGACACACCCGGCCAGCCTCCACATTCGAGATGTCCCTATGGGTGTTGGCGATACCACGCTCATTTGCAACGTTTCTTTAGGACACCCAAGGCCCATAGTGCCCCACGGTTGGAGACGCAGAGTCTTCGATGCAATTCACGGGTTGTCGCCCCCTTCCATCCGCCGTACCCGCAAGCTCATCGCAGATAAATTTGTTTGGGATAGGTTGCGCCGGGAGGTGGCAGTTTGGGCTCGTGCCTGTATTCCGTGCCAGTCATCGAAGGTGCACAGGCATGTCAGAGCTCCCCTCCATGAGTATGAGGCCCCAGAACGCAGGTTCAGCCATATACATGTGGACCTGGTAGGCCCGCTGCCAGTGTCGCGTGGCCACACATATCTGTTCACCGTCGTGGATCGGTTCACGCGCTGGCCGGAAGCCATTCCACTCACCGACATTACCACTGAGTCATGCGCCAGGGCTTTACTCAGCGGCTGGGTGGCCCGCTTCGGGGTACCAATACACATGACCTCGGACCGAGGGGCGCAGTTCACCTCCCAGCTCTGGAAACACTTCATGGGTCTCTGGGGGACTGATCACAGCTGCACCACGGCATACCATCCCCAGGCCAATGGTTTGGTTGAACGGTTGCACCGGCACCTAAAGGCTTCCTTGAGGGCTCGCCTGGATGGTCCCAACTGGATGGACGAGCTTCCCTGGGTGTTGCTAGGTATCAGGACGGCACCCAAGGAGGACCTAGGATGCTGCTCGGCGGAGCTTGTGTATGGATCGACAATCATGGTCCCTGGAGACTTCGTCGGGAACCCGGCACCGGGTCCCGATCCGGTCCAACTGCTTCCAAGCCTCCGGGACAAAATGCAGGGCCTCAAACCCGTTCCTGCATCTCGACATGGGGCGACAAAGGAATCAGTGCCGCTAGACCTAGCCAAGGCCACCCATGTGTTCATACGACACGACGCTCACCGCCTACCGCTGCAGCGACCATATGATGGCCCATACAGGGTCCTCACACCCGGGGATAAGACTTTCACCGTGCAGGTCGGCACTAGGGAGGAAACCATATCAGTGGACAGGTTAAAGCCAGCACACGTGGACCAGGATGTCCCCGTGCAGGTGGCAATACCGCCCTGGCGTGGGCGGCCACCCATTCCACGGGTGGTACATGAGACTGAAACGGACCAGGCGCCAGCTGTGGCCACACAGGGGTCCCGCAGGCTGGCCCTAGAGACGCCCCAGCTGGAATCACAGCAACCTCCGCAGGCGATGCCACTGGTTGACCCTCCTACGGTAACGCGCCCAGGCCGGACCAAACGGCGGCCTGCTCGTTTCCGGTAGGTCCCACTCAGCCTGTTTCTGGGG
>CM059190.1:23772073-23794649 GCA_030323885.1 Branchipolynoe longqiensis | reverse complement strand
CTAGCAGTACAAGACCCGCGGTCAATAATTACCTCACTTTCATTACAGCTTGTGACTTCTACTTTTGTTTAAAATCGGTCAATAATCTCATTACACCGCGGCCCGCCCCCCGGTTGGCCCCCGGAGGTCAGGCCGCGGTCGCCCCTGCAGGCTGCGGGCGGGGTATTGTGACGTGTGTGTGTGTGGCGACGGCTGAGGTGGATTGGGATTGTGTGTGTGTGGGGGGGGGGGGGGCAGCCAGCTTGTAGTAGAGAGCTGCAATAGGCAACCGTTATCAGTATGTCTGAATGTACACATATATCGGGCTGCTAAAGCCGCACGTTCAGCTGCAAATGCTTAAGCTGTTTTACAGTTGAAATTGAGCCTTCTCTGATTGTGTTTTCATAGCGGAGAAGAGTTTGGTGAATGTGACTGTGAGAGGCGCGTGGCACTACCGCGCATGCGCGCGAGGGAGGGTGGTGGTGGTGGTGGGGTAGGGGGGGGGGGGGTGAGGTCTGTACCAGGTGGGACCGGCTGGGTGATGGGAGGGAATTGTGGGTGGTTAGTGGAGTGGAGCGGGGGCAGGGGGCGGGGCAGGAGGGGTGTGGTGGGGAGGGGGAAGAGGGTTCATTCGTATGTCCTGCCTGCTAACATTGTGGCGGTGGTGTGTGTGGGGGCGGTTGTGGGGGTATGTGTGTATGTGGGTGTATGAGTGTGTATAGGTGTGGGTGTGAGTGTGCGGGTGGGTGGGTATGTGTGTGGGTGAGTGGGTATGTGTGTGGATGTGTGGGTGTGTGAGTGTATGGGGTTGTGGATGTGGGTGAGTGGGTATGTGGGTGGGTGGGTGTGCCTGTGTGCGTGTGTGTGGGTTGCTGCATATGTGGCTGTGGGTGGGTGTGTGTGCCTGTGTGCGTGTGGGGGTGGGTTGGTGTGTGGGTGTGTGGATGTGCATGTGTGCGTGTATGTGTGTGGGTGGGTGGGTGTGCCAGTGTGTGGGTGGGTGCGTATGTGGGTAGGTGGGTGGATGGGCTTGCCTGTGCGCGTGTGTGTGGGTGGGTTGGTGTGTGTGCCTGTGTGCGTGTGTGTGGGTGGGTAGGTGGGTGTGCCTGTGTGTGTGTGTGGGTGGGTTGGTGTGTGTGGCTAAAAAAAAATAGAAGCAGAGCCAGAGAGGAGAATGAGAGAGAAAGAGAGAGATGGGGGTCGAGGCGAAGGGGTGTACACCAGATGGAGCCAGGGATTAGGTCAATGCGCGCCGAACAATGGCGGGCCGTAGTGTGCGGTAATCACACTAGAGGGCGTATTAATCAGAGCGCCCCGTGTTGACAGGCCGCGGCAGGACCCTCCCACCCTCCCCCTCCACCCTCCTCCCAGATCAGCTTACCGTCATCGCCAACTCACGGTGTAAAGATCAAACCGCTGCTAACGGAATTAAACGCGGGGGGACTTCAGTCACAGATTAGCGGCTGGCTGACTTGCTGACGGTGCCAGATCGGGTTGCGCGAATTACGGCGCGGTGTCTGGGGGAGGTGTCTTTTGTACATACATCTGGGCCTGAAAACTCACCTCCCCGCCCGGCCCGGTGTCGCAGTTTAAAAGGATACCTGGTTTAAAACGGGGCTTTTCACAATGCACATGCATTTCTGCCTGATTGAGATTGCACCCATGTTTAATAACTTGTTAATTGCGTGTTAACTTGTTAGTGTAGAGTTTAATGATTAATATATACTATCAAGCATAACATAGTCACTACAATGCTTCCTGAAGGAATCCTTGCTTGTCTCGCCCTACATTTCCAGGGAACTCCTCCACAGACAGAAGCAAGCCAGAAATTCAGATAAGATTTCAGGATTGTCATTTGCCGTTGACGCATGCATATTGTGAAAAGCCCCGATTTAAACCGGGTCCATTTTTAAACTGCGACACTGGCCCGACCCGAAAAGGCGGCTCGGAGCCTGGTGTAGCCTGTTACAAGGAATCCGCTGGTACTTGTAAGTTGCAGCTTCTGACTGTGCCAATTATGGATATTGTGTGTGTATTTATAGATATATTTGATAAAGTGATAGGTTTATATTGTATTTTGTATATTGTATATTGCATATTGCATATTGCATATCGCCCTATTGTGTATTGCATATTGAATATTGCATATTGCATATTGCATATTGCACATTGCGTATTGCATATTGCGTATTGCATATTGCATTTTGCATATTGCATATTGCATATTGCATATTGTATATTACATTTTGCGTATTGCATATTGAATTTTGCATATTGCAAAATATATTGTAATTGCATATTGTACATTGTATATTATATATTGCATATTATGTATTGCATATTGCATATTGGATATTCCAAATTGCATATTACATATCAGGTCATGGTGCTGACGCCTGGTCTCCCAGTAGGACAGCAGTATAAAGTCCCATGAGTGCGCAGTTACATGTCGGTACACGTCCTGATATGACCTGTAAAACTCCAACAACCAACTAACCTAAGCCTAGCGCCATGGCATGCAACCCAAAGCAATTAACATTGGTCCAGCCAGTCCTTATAATCTCCTAGCAATCCTGAGTAATCAGGTAAGGTGAATACCAGGATAATCTTGTAATTCCTTGTTCTGACCCAATCATATATTGAACAATCGAAACCATAACCTCTTGCACCGGAACCGGATATGGTTAGTATTTGACACCAGATGGCGATAGCATGTCAATGATGCAATTTGTGTTCATCGAGACGAATCAAACACTGACAAATGCAAATATCACATTAGATTAAACCATCACTTTGATGTTAATGTTGGATTTTCATGTGCTTCCGAGCATATTCTGAAAATATTACAATGACTATAAAATTGACAGTTTTCACTTCCTAGCCTGGCGCTCGGCACTAATAGGATGGGGCAAGAACTGGTTAGCTCACTGTCAGGATAATGTGACTGAGTGGGATATCGGGTCATGGTGCTGGCAGCCTGATTTTCCAGTGGGGCAGCACTATAAAGTCGCCATGAGTGTGTATTGTCACAAGTTAGTACCCATCTTCATATGACCTTAGAATGTTGCCAGGATGTAAAACTCCAACAATCAACAAACCTCAACATATTATATTTTCACGAGTGAGAAAGTTAACATTGAAATATATTAATGGAATAGTATAATAATCATTAGTGATACGGTTCATGCACAACTTTTCACCATATGCAAAGCCCGGTACACACCTCCCGTATAAAACCTAAAACTGCCCGTTTCACGACTAAGTTTGAGTTTTCGTTGGTTTCAGTCTTTAGGTGTGTGACCCCCCTAACACACCTGAGTCTTGCGATTGGCGACTTAAAACTCAGTTTTAGGGCTTACGACTGCAATCGCCTGAGATTCGCAAAACGAATCGGGCCGTTTGAGAAATGCTATATGTGAGCGCTCAGTCGTATCCTATATGGTATATGTGCGCTACCCGCCGATCGGTCCCATCCGGGTTTTTACTGTCAGCCAATCAAAGGGCTAGATATTGTCATGTGACTTTGTCCATACACAACCAACAAAAATGGCGGAATGGACTGGTGAAGCGGAGGGAACGATGGTTGAAATGTGGCAAACTCGGCCATGTTTATATGATGTCTCCAGTGCTGATTATTCAAACCAAGTAAAGAGGAATGTGGCGTTGGCTGAAATTACTGCTGCAGTCGGACAGTCAGTTAGGACCTGTTTTCTGATAGCATTGATAGGTTGGCGCATGCTGTCGCAGACTTTTTTAATAATGGGTATGTTAGCCTCAGGCGATACCGATGAAAAGAGCTTGACTGGAACTAAATGTTGGTAGCCATCTCATTTTCCTAAAGTAAATAACAACAAAGTACCTTTTTGGCCCCTTTCTTCTATAGTAAAACTGCTCAATGCTGAGGCCCGAAACACAGATTTTCAAAAGCTCTCATATCTTTTTAAATACAAAAACAATTTTTACTGGTACTATTCTATTTACATAACAAGAGCTTTAAAATGGTTATTTATATATTTAAGCAGCTGAGTCCATCCAGAAGGGGATGACCAACCTCTGTACACAGTATACTCGCTTCAGGAAACCAGTGGCCTCTGGATCTGAGGGGAAACCTCTCACACCAAGGCAGAGATGGATACAGCTATCGTTATCCGTTCTTTCAGCACATGTGCAGAAGAGGCAGAGTGTGACAAACCGGCTGCTCCCAACCCCAAGCAACAGCGAATAAGGTGGTGAGGTATGGATACTTTTTGCATAAATCTTTTTAATGGTGTACATTGCTTGACGTTCGCGACAGTTTAGTGCCACTTACAATAATAATTCCATTCAGAATTCTTTAGTTAAAGAAACACACAAAACTGTCAGTAATATCAGTAGTATCTTTATCGACAGATTTCCCCCTCTTGCATTCCCCTCTTGCATTCTCCCCCTTCCATGCTCACTCTCGACATGATGTTTCCCTTAAGAGAATATTCAGATTGTTTATATTTATATATTATATATAATTAATGTTTTGTCAAAGACTATATCGCTTTATTGACAAATCCAGTGCAGTATAGCACCACCATCTATACCATGTCCAACTGCCATGGCACAGACACCGTCGGGGAATTCAGGTACTCAACCAAGTAGTCTCGTTGGGTTTTGGCACATTGTGTTGAGTTGGTCCCTGAGGGAAGTCTTGCCTGGCTCAATACTCTGTCTGTTCTTCAGCTACCAGGGGGTTACTGTGTGAGTAGTGGGATCCTCTGAGTCAAGTTGGGATGTGTGGCCAACTTTCTCACGCATGAAGTTGTGAAGCGCACAACTTGCCATGACCAATTTCTCCTCATTTTCTGGTGCCAGAGCGATGTTCGTTAGGAATACTCTGAATTTGTTGCCGAGAATGCCAAAGGCATTCTACACCACACACCGGTCCCTCGACAGTCTGTAATTGAAAATGCGGTGATCGATTCACATGTCCCTCTGACTAAAGGGTTTCATGATATATTCCTTCAGAGAAAAGGTATCGTCAGCCACAATGAAATGGGCAAGGGGACACTCATATCCTGGGACAGGTTTCAGTGGTGGGAAAGAGTCAGCATGGTTCTCCGTGGCTTGATGGAGGGTGCATCCAGCAAACACTCCTCCATCACTCACACGGCCATTGCAGCTCACATCAACATACAGAAAGCGATAGTCTGCATCGACTAGTGCCATGAGGACGATGCTGAAGCTATGCTTGTAGTTGAAGAATGTCGACCCTGAGTGCTTTGATGGCTTTATGTTGATGTGCTTTCCATCCAGGGCACCCAGGCAATTCGGAAAGTTCCACCTGGTCATGAAAAGATCTGCCACCTTCTGCCACTCCTCAGGGGTTGATGGGCACTGAAAAACATAAATACAAATACAATTTTAACCGTCTGGCTATTCCACCCCCGCTTAAGGCGAGCCTAACGTGTTAATATAATTAATTGTTTCCATGTGAATTTCCTTGGCCCGCCGCCGCCGTCGTAGCCTTACCGCCCGCCTGCGCGTATTCCGTCGTCGGTGTCCGTCCCGTACTGTAGGCGCCAGCCAGAGTATCGTCTAAATACTAGATTTGCCACCGTGCGCATTTATCGGCCTAAAGTGTATTTATATTAGGTTATTTCAACTACTGGCTGCCTCCTTCGTCGTTAGAGATATTATGAATGTTACTAAATGAATCCGAATATGCGCAGTCCAGCACGAGTTGCTGCCGCTGTCACTACTGTTTACTTTATCTTATGTGTCGTGGTTCTAGCCTAAAAGTAACACTACGTTAATTCCGTAATCGCGTCAGTTATTAGATGCCCGCAGATGGGTGTATTACTTGCAGAAGGCCGACTTAGGCTTAAGGCCTCTCAGTGCATAGAAAGCAATCTAATATAGGTTCCATAGCGGTTAATCTACAATAAGACTGGAGGATAGGAAAGAATGCAAGGAACGTCCTGATTCACCTTTACAAGAGCTCACGATTTATTCTTAACCAAAGACTAACAATGATACCAACATAAATAGTAACGCAGGTCTCCCGTTCCCTCCCGTGTGGTTTCTAGGATTTAGTTTAGAATTTTGACCCCAAAAAGCCTAAATATCGGTGGAAAACGACGGAGCGTGTAGAAACACGTCCGCCGGGTCTGGCCCCGAACGCCCGAACCCCCATCGTTGCTTAGCTAGTCGCTAAGCAACGCTTTACCACCGAGAACCCTCGCGTGCACAAGTGTTAGCAATTTGCGCGCGCGCAATTTGCGCGCGCGCAAATGGCTTAGGCGAGTAGGCACGCCCACTTCACAATCATATAAACATAATTTCTTTAGCTTAACCACACAATTGTTACTTTGTTTTAATTAGGATGAACGGTTCAGTAGGACGAGTTTTCTTTGTTTTTGATGGCGTGCTTAATTGTTTTGATGGCGTGCTTAATAATTGTTTCTCTCTCCCCCCAACAGGCCATCGGTGAGGAGCTGGGAAACAATGATGAGGAAGGTCACAATGATGCAGGATCACACAGTGTCTCATCCCTGAGTTTGAGTTTGGTCGGAGACAAAATAGAAGATGTCGACTCAAATCGGATGAGCACCCAGAGGTCGACCAAAGAACCCTTGAAAAAGCTTATGAGAAAAAGAACGGTGGTAGAGACATGAGAGAATGCTTTGATGGAACTCGTTCTCAAAAACTTAGAGGAGACCCAGACCGCTACCGATACGCAACCTGATGATGCGTTATGCATTTTCGAGAAGAACATAGTAATGAAATTACGTCAGATAATGGACCCACGAATACTATTGATTGTGCAAAATGATATTGAACAGGCATGTTTCCGTGGGAGGCTGAAGATGATCGAGAATGGTGGCCAAAGTCATGTGCGACCCAGCACCCCTTTGCAAAGTCCAATCTCCCACGGAACCGATGTGGGTAGCCAACCACCAGGATCCTTCTCCTTCATCAACTTGTTGGGTTCAGAGGAATACACCGATTAGCTAGTTTTAATGCATAATGTGCTGGTCGTCTATTTGTTAAATGTGATATAAAAATAAAATAAAATAAAATATATATGAGCGATAATTACTCATCGCTTCATTCTTGTCATATATCTATTCTCACCTTGAAATACTCATCCTTGAGTGCTGCATAAATGGCTTCACATGTTTCGGGGACAATCTTGCCGATGGTGCTCACCCCCACATGAAACTGGTAGCTAATGCTCTTGAAAGACTCCCCTAGAAATTGAAAAATAAGTGTCAAAATCTGTGAAATGTAGTCCATGTAGTTTTATAAACAAAATACACCATAACCAGCTAACTATATTACACCCACCACAAACATACGGTTTGATCAATCCCCACTGAAATAATGTTACATTTCAATTCAATTCAATTTGTTTATTTTAACTCTCTGCAAGGTATGTTTACAATAAACTGAGGTGATACAATAGATGCATACAAATTCCTTACAGACAGAAAGGATCCCAGAAAAGCAATGCTTATCTAGCTGGTCTCCATGATGTGAATGAACGAGTGATGACATTAACAAATGTTTAAAGTTAAGCTACATTTTTAACTAATGACTATGATTAGATACCGATACGTCTCTTCACAGTTAATAAAAAACAAAGTAATGATAGGAATATTATATGTATATTGTGTTATCGATTAAGGTACTTATATGCAGTATCAGTAGTTATTTTGCATGTATGTTAACAGTGTAAATTTTATGTTCTTTGCCATAAATTATGCGACTAGTTAATGACAACTATGTCCTATTATATGTATTCTTTACTGGTAGTCGAATATAAATAATATTTGAATAGTTTTTTTGTATGTGGGTCGTTCTTTGAAACTGGGTACCACATATCTGGTATCCACATTATGTACGACATATTTTTTTGTTAATAGAAAGTCAAGTCAAGTCAAGTCTTAGTTTTCAGTTTGTATTTTTTTATTCCACGTCACAAAAGTGATACCCAGCTTCAGAGAATGACCCATACGTCACAATATTCTACACCCGTCAACATCAAATGGTAGGCTCGATCTGCCATACATTAAACACAAACCTGTGGCCAGGAAGCGGAGGGTGATGGCAAGCCTCTCAGCAGGCGAGATCAACGATCTGTAGCGAGTGTTTTGCCGAGCTATGCGGTCTTTGACCTGGCTGAGCAATTCGTCCAAAAGCTCCGACTGCATCCTGCTGTAGTTGGTGAAGACTTGGGGCTCCTCCTCACGCAAGCCTGCCAGCAGGGCATTGAAAGCCCCACCAAGTTGGTCAGGTTGAGCAATGTGTGGATGAACCCACACATGCTGAGCTCTCCTCCGATGTCGCAGGTGACGTATGACAAGCACAAGAAGGCCGAGAGCAACTTTTCTCCTCTCTAGAGCTGAATGCGGCACCATCTTGCCTTGCGGTTCCCAACTGCTAGGAGGCGCTCATGCTGGTAGTTCAGGCAAAATGACACCAGGTGGATGGAGAGCAGTCACGAAATGGACGGTATATGTGAGCGCCCCAGTCTTTAGCAGTCGGTATATGTGTGTTGTCCCTGTTTTCAGTTTTAATCGGGACATGGGATGGGTGGGGTTGTGACGGGTCACGTCGGGCAGTCAGCTTTAGCCTGTGAATCGTATACGAGAGGTGTGTGCCGGGCTTAAAGTATCTATTTTTCATAACCGTCTTAATGGAACCTGATTCGACTGCTGACCCAGCTAGACCGCTGGCTCAGCATGCAGAAGGTAGGGGTTCGAAAACCTGGCTGAGTCAAACCAATTACTTACAAAATTGATACATGCGCTCAGCCTTACTAGAATAGGGCAAGGACTGGTTAGCCTAGCATCTGGATGCACTGTCACAAGGCAATGCCCATCCTGATATGACCTAATGTGTTGGTATAAAGGTAAAATCCAAACAAACAAACCTTATTAAAGCTCCATAGTCCGAAGCTTTTGAGTGTGTACCATATTCTTTAGATAAATATGTGAGATTGGTCTTAACTTGGGCATATGTTAATGTTTCGTATTTGACACCAGGTGGTTCCATTATATACACACGGCCAGTGCTGTAACTGCAATGAATCAAACATGCTCACACATCATAATAAAGAAGCATTATTAGCTACTATACATTAAGATTTAACATAACTGCTACTTTAATGGTTAACTTTGGAGATAGTTTCTGTCATATCAAGTACTGAGTTTAATGTTGAAATATAATTGTAATAACGAGGTCATCGGTGACAAACACCACTGTTGTAGGGAATCACCATACCTGACACCTTAGCATGTGGTGCTTATGTCGAGACACACTTGCTATCCGGACCGCACTCTGTCTACACCTCTCTCTATCTCCTCTCCGCCGGCCTTGCTCCTCCTTGATATGTCTGAAAAGAGTTCCAGGAGGGGGGCGGCCCACCGGCATTTCACTTTCTACTCTTACTCTGTCCATGTCTATGGCTCGCCATAGAGCAAATAGACACGGTCCTTTCACTCTACTCTCCTCATTTCTCTTTCCTATAATCTACCCTTTTTTTTTCTCCCAGACATACTCCTCCCTCTGACCAGGTGAGTTGTGTGCTTGGGTGGGGCCCTGTACCTTTACGTTTTCTCTCGCTTTGTTCTCGTTGCTGGAACCATCTTTACCCGCCCTTCCTTGAAACCCTTGCTGCTGTCGACTGGATACAAGTGCCAACTACCGCTCAACTACCGCCGGACCGAAGAGATTCGGGGCCGCCTCAACGCTTCGCCGTTACAATGTTGAAAAGATGTCCCCAGCTTCTGCAACACTCCCTACTGAAGTTAAATCTTAACCAAAGATTGGGTCGATTTATCGAAGCCTCTCTATTAATGTTGCAGTTCTGCAACCAGTAACCGTCGTAAGGTTACAAACCACCCCCAAAGTCAAGCTTATGTTGCACTTGCTATCCGGACTGCACTTCATCCACACCTCTCTCTATCTCCTCTCCGCTGGCCTTGCTCCTCCTTGATATGCCTGAAAAGAGTTCCAGGAGGGGGAGCCTGCCAGCATTCACTTTCTACTCTTACTCTGTCCGTGTTTTTGGCTCGCTGGATGGTTGCCATAGAGCAATTAGACACGGTCCTTTGAGTCAACTCTCCTCATTTCTCTTTCCTAGACTCTTCCCTTTTTTTTTCTCCCAGGCATACTTCTCTCCCTGACCAAGGGAGTTGTGTGCTTGGGTGGGGCCCTTTATCTTTATGTTTCTCTCGCTTTGTTCTTGTTGCTGGAACCGCTGGACCCATCTTTACCTGCCATTCCTCGGAAACCCTTGCTGCTGCCTGCTGGATACAGAGATTCTGGACTGCCCCAATGACTCGTTGTCTAATCGTTGTAAAGACATCCCCCAGCTTCTAAAACCATCCCACCAGAAGATTATTCTTCAACCAAAGATTGGGCCAATTTATCAGAGCCTCTCTATAATGTTGCAGTTCTGCAACTGGTAACCGTCCTAAGGTTACAAACAACCCAGTATCTATCGTCTTACGTTGTCTTTGCGCAGTGGCAATACCATAGCCAATGAGGTTTATCCGAGGCGTGGTTATTGCTGGTTGAAAACTATACCCAATACCCTGCGGTGCTGACCTGAAACATGGACCAACAATCGCAATTCTTTAAACCTCCAAAAAGGAGGTTTGTATACTATGCAGGAATAATGCTTTCTCTTCTAAGCAGCAACACATGCAATGACATAATGAATAATAATTAATATGCATATGACATTTATAGATTACATAAAATATGGAGCTACCAACAAAAAGAAATAAGAAGGGTGATTCAGATGCGGTATTACTGTGATATTTGCTTATCTTTCTGTTCCTTTCTGTGTCCTCTCAATTGGCCATTGCTCTCTCTTTCTTTCTCTCTCTTTCTTTCTCTTTCTCTCTTTCTCGTTCTCTTTCTCTCCTTCTCTGGTTCTCCCGTCCTTTCTCCTACTCTACTTCCCCCTCTCTAATCCCATTTCTGATTATCACTCGATCTCCTCCCCCATCTCTCAGCTCACCCTTCTACCCCTCCCTCTCCCCCACCCCCGGGCGCCCCCACCCATTGCCCACCCACACGAGTGGTTGTCGAATCCCAAATCAGACTTGTGTTCCCTCGAGTGCAGAATAAGCGTTGGTTGGTTGTTGAAGCGTTACATCCTGGCAACATCTAAGATCATAGCTGGACGGGTACCGACTTGTGACAGTGCACACTAATGGTGATTTTATAAATGCTGCCCCACAGGGAGACCAGACCACCAGCACCATGACCTGATATCCCATTCAGTCACATTATCCCAACACTGAGCCAACCAGTCCTTGCCCTATCCTATTAATGCTGAGCGCCTGGCTAGAAAGTGACAAGTATCAAATTTTGAGTCATTGATTTGACTCGACCAGGGTTTGATGGTTCGAATCCTACAATCCGCCAAAACAGGAGATGAACGCTCAACTCATGAGGCCATCCCGTCTGGTCCAGAATAACCGACCACAGCAAAGTGTGATGTGAATTAATACACACAACTGACACTCTTTACCTATTAAAAGGAAGCATGTAAGACCTGACTGTGTCTTGTGATGTGTGTGGGTGTGTGATCTGTGTGTGTGAAGTATGAACTGTGTGTCTGGACTGTTTGTGTGAAGTGTGAAGTGTGTGTGTAGAAGTTAATCAGTCACCCCCCCCCCCCCCCCCCACTATCGTATTTAGATTAGCTGTGTTTAAATGTGAGGTAATCAACTCTTGTTTGCCACGCTGAAGGTGATGAAATGCTGAAGCTCCAGTCGAGGCTCTCAATTAATCTGCTCGCAGGGACAGGCAATTACGACGACCACATGTGTTGCTAGCGCCGACGCGTCATAAGTGATGACGACGTGGGCATCTATTATGACGTCGCCCGCCCGACACGTCATTAAGGGCAGTGCCCGTGTTGTATCGTCACCCAGGGGTGCCCGGGGTCCGGGTCCGGGGCCGGCGAGGGCACCCCCGGGGTGAGTGAAGGCCGTCCCGGTGCCGCAGTCCCGGCTCGCTCGGCGGGATCCCCCGGTGCGCGGTTCCCGGCTCCTCCTCCCTCCTCCTCCCTACTCCTCCCCTCCTCCGTTGCCCAGTGATGGATGGCGACCGCCGGTTTAATGAGAGAGCAGCCCGGGGTTGACCTGCACGCTGGCCGGGTTAGGGTGAGATGGACCGGGTTGGGGTCGCAGGGCCTGCCCAGCCCGGCCTTGCCCGGTCCTGCCCCCTGGGAGCGCCGGTCGTGATGTAGCGACCCCGCCTGTTCTAGCCTCCTCCTCCTACTCCACGTCCCCTCTCCACTGGGCGCTGAGGCCGAATCGGTAGAGTGCTCGTCTCCCGTGCAGGAGATCGCGAGTTCGATTCCAAGTCAAGTCAAACCAATGACTTACAAAATTGAGACGTGTCGCTTCCTAGCTTGGCGCTTGGCATTATTAGGATAGGTCAAGGCCTGGTTAGCTCATTGTGAGGATAATGTTAAAGCTGCATAGTCCGATGAAGCATCACATTTCCAAAACCAAAACAATTATTTAGACTGAATTCTAAGTATCTAACTTAGATACTGTGCACTTATCAAACATTTATTTCATCATAGAAATTAGAAGGGAATACTGAGTCAATTTAATAGAACCTGTTATTGCAAAAGCCTATGGCATCAGAGTTTTGGCACGCTCGCCAAAATTAATTTGACATGTTTACACTTCAAATATCTAAAGAAATAGTCAATTAATATCAAAGTTACTTCAATCTAAAGTAATGTAGATTCTAATCTAATGATCATTCTAACATATTTATCTCAGAAAATGACAAAACCTCAAAACCATCGGACTATGCAACTTTAACTGAGTGGGAAATCGGATCATGATGCTGGCGGCGTGATTTCCCAGTGGGGCAACACTATAAAATCGCCATGAGTGAGCACTGTCTCAAGTCGGTACCCGTTATGACATGACCTTAGATGTTGCTAGGACGTAAAACCCCAACAACCTACCCACCTACCCCCTCATCCCATTCCTCCCCTCTCTCATTTCCTCATCTTCCCCAGTGTCCCTCCTCAGCCTTCTTCTTTTCCGCCTTCTTCTTCTTCTCCTCCGCCATCATCTTCTGCTCTTTCTCAACCATTCTTCCACTTCTGCCTGCTCCCTCCCCATCTCCTTCGCCTTCACCATCTCCCCTTCTGCCCCCTGCTCTTCTTCGCCCATCTGCTCCTCGTCTCCCTTTACTTCTTCATCTACTCCCTCACCACCCTCCTCCCCATTTCGTCCTTTTCCTTATTCTCCCTTTCTCCACCTCTTCCTTCTCTCCCTCTCCTCTTTTTTCCCCTCCCCTTCTCCACCTCTTCCTTCTCTCCCAACTCCTCCTCCTTTGCCTTCTTCTCCTCCTCTCCACCTCTTTCTCCGCTCCCCTCCTACCTTCTCCCTCCCTCTTCATTGTCCTTCTCTTACCTCTGTTCACCACATCCCCACTTCCTCCTGCACTCCCTCTTCCCATTCCCTCCATCTCTCCTCCTCTTCCCCCATTCTTCCCCATTCTCATCACCCCCTCCACCCACCCCCTCCCACTTCTCCACCATCCAACCCCTCTAATGTCACATTTACAAAATCATCACATCCCGACGCCATCCACCCGTCCCTACCCCCAGCCGGTCACCATGGAAACATGGGATGGGGGTGGGGTTGGGGAGGCATTCAGGGGACCGAGTAGATGACCTTTGATATCGCCGAGTCGAAGATCAAGGCACATTTGTGGCCGACTGAGATTTGCAGAGGCCACAAGTAAGGTTAAGACCGATTGGTTCTCACCAAATGAGACAGGGCAGGGTTCGCCGAAGCTGACCAAACAAAATCCAAATATTTATTTATGATGTTCAGCGGACCGCAACCGATTATTTGCTTTGCAGATCTGAGACAGTCAATTGCATCCGGTGTTGCGGTTTCAGCGTGTTCCCGTGCTCAGACGTGTCCCGTTGCTTCTGCGCATGCGCGGATTTCGCATAAACTCAGATCACCCGAGACACTTATTGGCGCATGCGCACATCCTACAAACTCGGTCGAATAATCGAATACGCTTCTCCGCGCTCGGGTGGACAATTTTTTTTTTTTTTTAATAACCGATAAAAAATACAGCAAAATAGGATTTAAAGTATTTTATGATGGCCTAGTTTACCTATATTTCCATTTAATTAATCTAAGTTATTCTTTTTTTGCACACAGCACGTGTATTTGTCGACTCCACTCGCCGTGTTCTATTTGAAATTCTGACGACTGGGATGACCCGAGTCGCCCGGGTAGTGTTAATCGATTACGGCCATGTTTATTAGATTCTGACGCATGCGCAGAAGCGAGGTACACGTCTGAGCAAGGGAACACGCTGAAACCGCCACACCGGTCTTGAACGCAGATATAGATTTAATGGGTTGCTGCTGACCATGAAAAAAACTCCCTAGTCATCGATGGTCAGAAACGAGCTCAGGAAGATAACCAAACAGCGATGTGGGTTGGTGATTGCGGAAGGACGATTCGATATCTCGATTCTGATCCGAATTTAGTTGCTATGTTTCGAGCTCTATGATCGATCCCCGGCAGAGTAAATCAAACACTTGCAAAGCTGATGTTTGTCAGTATCTTACCTGGTGTTCCGAATTACTGGTATAGGACAAGGACTGGTTGGCTCGGTTTGAGGCACTGTTGGGGTTTTACATTCAAGCAACATCTGAGGTCATATCACACAGTGCGCACTGATCTTGACTTTATAGTGTGGGCACACTGGCTGGGGACCAGGTTGCCTGCACCAAGACCCGATATGTAACTTAGTCACATTATCCTGATTCTGAACTAACCAGTCATTGTTCTATCCTATTAATGCTGAGCGAGAGAAAGACAGACAAACAGAGAGAGAGGGCGAGAGATTGCATGAGAGCGAGAGAGAGTAAGAGAGTAAGAGAGAGTACAAGCGAGAGTAAGAGCGAGAGAGACAGAAAGGAGACAGAGAGAAAGTCAGAGGGATTGACCGAACTGAGACAACCGGAAATCGTTCTGGCGAAACCGAAAGTCCTTCTGGAGTAACCGGAAGTCCTTCTGAAGTAATCGGAAGTCCTTCTGTAGACCAGCATGCATTGAGGGCGTGGCCTTGCGGTGTGGTAGATAGGACCTATTGTAGCTTGCAGGTCACCTTCTCCCCCAGCCCTTGCTAGTTGCCCTACCTTGCTCCTTGATGGGGAGTGGGGATGTGGATGGTGGTGGGTCTGCGTGGATGATGGGTGGGGGTGCGGCACCCCTCCTAGCCCCCACCCTTGCACTATTGACTCCCCACGATACATGCTAACCGCGTGCCGGGCTGCATTGTGCACTCGGCGGTGTACAGTGACAATGCCCGCTGAACGACGATTATGCTCGCCCGTGAAGCCCCCTCCCGGCACTGCCCGGCCAACTAAGCCCCCCTCCACTTCCCGGCACTGGCCAGCCGGGTAAGCCCCTTCCACTTCCCAGCACTGCCCGGCCGGGTAATACCCGTCCATCTCCCAGCACTGCCTGGCCGGGTAAGGCCCCTCCACCTTCCGACACTGCCCTGCCGGATAAGCCCCCTCCACCTCCCGGCACTGCCCTGCCGGGTAAGCCCCCTCCACTTCCCGGAACTTCCCTGCCGGAAAATCCCCCTCCACCTCCCGGCACTGCCCGGCCGGGTAAGCCCCCTTCACGTCCCGACACTGCCCTGCCGGGTAAGCCACCTCCACCTCCCGGCACTGCCCAGCTGGGTAAGCCCCCTCCATCTCCTGGCACTGCCCTGCCGGAAAATCCCCTCCTCCACCTCCTGGCACTGCCGGCCCGGGGTAACCCCTCTCCCTCCCGGCATGGCCCGGCCGGGTAACCCCCCTCCATCCCCCGGCACTACATGGCCGTGACTCGGTTTCAATGCAAGCAGACAACCTAATAATATGGATTCAGGTTAGTGACCTCCATCGCTTCACAGTGTGCACCCCCATTTTGAATTCTAGCTTTGCATGAAGGGACAGGAAATGATCATTTCTGAGAAGAAGATAGTTGTTTGTAACTTGCAGGCCCCCCGACGTGACAGCATGCTACCAGGAAGTAAAATCTCCAACAAACAAAACTGTATATGCACACACATATACATATATACGTATATATATGTATATATAGAGAGAGAGAGAGAGAGTAAATAATTAATTATTTATATAAAGAACGGCGGAGTAATTATTATTATTGTTTATTATCATTTGCTTATTATTATATATTGGCTTTGCATTATTCTATTTCATTATTGGTTATTGGCCAATCGCTGGTCGCAGTGCGCGAAACTGTACTGAACGACGCACGTGACTACAGCGCCAAATCCCCACTCGGCGGATTTAACATTCATTATTTCACTTGTTCTTCAAATTTTGAACTGGCAGGTTGTTCGTGCTTGAGCTCATTCGAAACCCCTGCTATGGTATGTTGTGCAGTGTGCGAAGAGTCGTGCGAAGATTTACACAAAAAGGACGATACAGCCTCATGTGAACGGTATAGAAAGGAGAATCAAACTACAGTAAAACCTGTCTAAATCGACCGACCTTGGGACCGACATTAAGTGGTCCATTTCGAGAGGTGGTCGGATTATGGAGATAGAATATGGTTACAATGGTATTGTTGGAACCCAAATAAAGCGATCGATATAGATAGGGGAGTGGTGGATCTGTGGAGGTGGTCGGTTAGAGAGGCTTTACTGTATAGGCATAGTCACTCTTGTGTCGTCTTACCCACACCAATACTACTTTAATAGCGGCTTTGGGTGTCAAAGCAAGTGCAGGACATGCATGTCAACTGAAGATCAGCTTTATTATGTCTGAAGCACAATGTGCAATTTCAGGTGTTCCAGAGAATTAGTCTTTTTTTTTTTACAAGCTTATTAGGAAATGAACGACCAAAGTGGTGATCAAACCAGGTATGGTCTGTAAGGTCCGGTGTAGGAGGAGAGGGAAGCAACCAGTTGGGAGACAACAATTGAAACAGTGTTTGACTCCCAAGAGCAACAAATGCATAAGAACTGGTGTTCAACTCGCTCCCAAGTCCCACGCTACATAGTCCCATGAGACAGCTATATCACAAAGGGAGCCAGTTACTTGAGTTAGTGGCTCGGAAGGAAACTGAATACGATCTAAGCTAAGTCCAGGTATAGTTGGAGGAGTGATGGCCCACAAACCAGCTGCTTGTCCCACAAGTGGGCCATTTGTGGGGATCAGTCCCACAAGCGGCTAAACTACCCCGCAGTTGAGCCCTCTTCATTTATATATATATATATATATATATATATGTGTATATGTATATGTAGCCTGCTACTACGAAATGCCATATTATAATGTACATCAAACTTTAATCAATAACGCAATTTCTTCAAAAATGTAATCATTACAAACCATATTGATTGATAGCAGATGCCAACTAGATTCTAAGCTACCATTCCATGCACCCACCACCTCTATAATGTATGTACTCACTACAGACGATAGTGATTGATAGAAAACGACAGCTAGATGCTAAGCTACCATTCCATGTACCACCACCTCTATAATGTATGTACTCACTACTGACGATAGTGATTGATAGAAAACGACAGCTAGATGCTAAGCTACCATTCCATGTACCCGTGACCTCTATAATGAATGTACTCACTATGGACGATAGTGATTGATAGAAGACGACAACTAGATATTAAACTACCATTCCATGTACCACCACCTCTATAATGTATGTACTCACTACTGACGATAGTGATTGATAGAAAACGACCGCTCGATGCTAAGCTACCATTCCATGTACCACCACCTCTATAATGTATGTACTCACTACAGACGATAGTTATTGATAGAAGATGACAACTAGATATTAAACTACCATTCCATGTACCACCACCTCTATAATGTATGTATTCACTACAGACGATAGTTATTGATAGAAGATGACAACTAGATATTAAACTACCATTCCATGTACCACCACCTCTATAATGTATGTACTCACTACAGACGATAATAATTGATAGAAGACGACAACTAGATATTAAGGTACCATTCCATGCACCCATCAGCTCTATAATGTATGTATGTACTCACTACAGACGATAGTAATTGATAGAAGACGACAACTAGATATTAAGGTACCATTCCATGCACCCATCACCTCTATAATGTATGTACTCACTACAGACGATAATAATTGATAGAAGACGACAACTAGATATTAAGGTACCATTCCATGCACCCATCAGCTCTATAATGTATGTATGTACTCACTACAGACGCTAGTAATTGATAGAAGACGACAACTAGATATTAAGGTACCATTCCATGCACCCATCACCTCTATAATGTATGTACTCACTACAGACGATAATAATTGATAGAAGACGACAACTAGATATTAAGGTACCATTCCATGCACCCATCAGCTCTATAATGTATGTACTCACTACAGATAATAGTAATTGATAGAAGACGACAACTAGATTCCCAGTTACCATTCCATGCACCCACCATAATGTATGTACTCAGTACAGACGGCAGTGAGGGATAACAGATGACAACTAGAATCTAAGCTTCCATTCCATTCATGCACCGACCATGGGACCGACTTTAAATGGTCCATTTAGGGATGTGGTTAGCTTAGCGCGTTTTTTTATTGTTACAATGGTATTGTATGGATGATCTTTTAGGTCCCAAATAAAGCGATCAATATATGGTGGGTGGTCGATCTATGGGGGTGGTTGCTTAGAGAGGTTCTACTGTACATTCCAAACTTCCATTCCATCCATGGATCACCTCTATATGTATGTACTCAGTACGGACGACAGTGAACGACAGTAGACAACAACTATATTCTAATCTTCCATTCCATGCACCTCTGAGTTCTATGCGAGAGGAATTGGTCAGATCCATTTTTTCTTGGAAACCGATTTTGACCTATTTGAAATCCCAATCAACTAAGATTAGATTAAGAACCACCTGCCACAAATACTTTAAACTGACCTATGATGACATTAGTTACTGCCGCTGTGTGTCATTCAATATTGATTATTATTCTTACATCTGAACCCACGCCATATGTAGAGTACCACCCTCTCCTCAGACACAACGAGTGGCAGGCGGCTGTGGCGAACATTCAGCAAATATCCATCAGGAAACAGTCAACGAACATATCGCTGGTCCCTTGCAATGTTACATGTTATTCTTCAATCTAGGCTTATCTCACACGAAGGCTTGTCTCGCCTGTACCTGCCGCATACCAGCCGATTGGTTCCGCTGGTTATGGGAATGTAAGCGGAGTGAGCCCCGCTTCCCTCTCCCCTCCCCCCCCCCCACATCCCCACACACACCACCACCACCTCACGCCGAGTGGCAGCAGTGTGTTGAGTGTATAGACCCGCTGTATTGTGTCAGACGGATGACACTGTTTGCTGCCCTACACCTGCTCTGGGGGCTCACGTCCTCGCCACACACCGTCTGACACTGGATATTGTCCGTGTGGATGTGACGCCGCAAGCATAAACCAGCCCTTCGCTTTGTGATTTTGTTGATTAAAGCTGCATAGTCCGATGAAACATCAAATTTTCAAAACCAAAATAATTATCTAGATTTGATTCTACATATCTAACTTAGATTCCGAGGCACTTATTAGGCATTTTTTTTTAATATATGAGGGAATACTGAGACGGTTTAACTTTAATAGAAGCTATTTCTGCTGAAGCCTATGGTGTCAGAGTTGTGGCATTCTTTCCAAAACTAATTTGAAGTGCAAATATCTCGAGTCTCATCCATAAAAATAAGGGTTACTTCAAAATAAAGTAAGGTACATTGTAACAATCAATTTAATGTATTTAGCTTAGAAAAATTACAGAAACTCAAAACCATTGGACCATGCAACTGTAAACAGGGACAATTTCAATCGTGTACAATTGGTTTTCCTCATTCCACTGCTCCTTGCCCTATCCTAATAATGCCGAGCATCAGGCTAGGTAGTGACAAGTATAAGTTCTTAAATCATTGGTTTGACTCGACCAGGGTTCGAACATGGGGGTTCGAATCCAACGACCTACCAGAACGGGAGGCGGGTGCTCTACTCCTTCAGCCATTGCATCTGGTGATTGACCATGCCCTACTCCCTTAAAGAATAAATGAGAAATACTGAGATAACTTCAAATCTCAAGGCGCTCCCTGGTTTATTCCGCCAAGGCCTGAATAGAGGTGACCTGTCACTGCCCACCCGGGTAGCACGAAACCTCCATGGCCGCGAGCAGCGGATGGAATAGTCCGCCCTCAGGACTGTTCCTGCTAGCGTGCTGCCACCTGTTGCTACTTCCTAGAGAATAGAGATCAGCGTCGTCACTGCCACCAACCACTATGTGGTAGTGGGGCTCATTGAGGAGTACTAGAGTATTATTAAAGTTGCGTAATCCGACATCTTTGAGCTTCTGATATATATATATATAATGCATTTACATATACACAGACACACACACACACATATATATATATATATATATATATATATATATATGATCATTAATCCACTTTATTTTAGCCTGGACTCGAATACCTTGAATTAGAAATAGGTAACTTTGAAGGTAGTTGAAATAGAAAACATGCTAAATACATTTGGAGTACTCACCGAAATGCTAGACATATTTGGCTTGCATGACTGTGTAGCAGTGACAGGTTCTAGTAAATTGACGTAATATTTCCTTTATGTAGTAATAACTGTCTACAGAAGTGCAAGTTGGATATTTCAGATAAAAACTAAGGCAACTGCATTTGTTTAACAAAACTTATAATTTCATTGGATTATGCAAATAGAAGTTATTCCATGAAATGTGAGACACCGCAAATAGGTTTGAAGAGAGTTGTCCACTCTGGCTGGTCACAAAATACCTACCATTAATGTTTATATAAAGAAAAGTATGGGTAGAATGGATCGAGTGAGAGAGGAGCCAGCTGAACACTGGCAGGGGAAATGTGGTTGGGTGATTGATACTGATAG
Organism: Branchipolynoe longqiensis; assembly: GCA_030323885.1. Lineage (NCBI taxonomy): Eukaryota > Metazoa > Annelida > Polychaeta > Phyllodocida > Polynoidae > Branchipolynoe > Branchipolynoe longqiensis. Next base: position 23,773,650 of record CM059190.1, on the reverse strand, counting down.
TACAGACAACTGATCTCCAGGTTGCTCTAGCGCCGTCTCGATGGCTACCCATGACAGGGTGAGCGAATACAACACAATTACAGAATTACACCATTAATAATATGTGTATAAGAACTTATCACTTACATTCAATTCTTTTTTTTTCTCTTTTTTTTAAAACCACTTGGTATTTCTAATATCTTTACAGGTTTCTTAATCTACAAATTATGTCCAAGTATATTGACAAGTCGGTGAAAGTGGACATTTACTTTTGAAGTGGGATGAGGGTATTAAGTTGAAGAGGAGAGTGAGGAGAGCTGCAACGACCAGGGGTGGCGGCTGGGGGTTGCGGATGGGGGTTGCGACCGGTGGTGGCGGCCGGGTGGCTAGGGCGTTCAGAGCCCCATTCACGCTATTCACGCCGCGGCCATGTTGAAACCAGACCGAGGCGATGTACGCGTCTGCGAAGCGCCGCTGTATGAAAAGTCATGCAAATACTTTTTTGTCAACCAATACCTGTCGAAATCACTGAAATTTGAGGGTATTCATTTTGGAAACTACCATATTTATCTTTGCATACCTGTTTTCTATCTATTGGCCAATTTTCATGAAGATTGGGTAACCCTTGCATGGTGCTTTTCCCATTTTTTAACTACAATGTTACTGTCAACTTCAAGTCTGCATAATTATGGTGGCATCATGTACCATGCAGCACTGTCAGCATAGTTATCTGTGTAACACAGTTAAACAACTAGTCTTAGTAATTACGAATTAATAAAAGCTTTAAAAGGGTTAAAATATAATTAAAAAATATATCTATATTAAGAAAGTTATGCAATTTTGAATTTAAGAAAAGATTGGCAGCCAAGGTGGAGTGACTTTGTTGACATTGCCTACTGAAATGCATCTGATCATCACTCAATCTTCATGAAAATTGACCAATAAATAGAAAAAAGGTAAGCAAAAATGATTATGATAGTTTCAAAAGTTAATATCTTCAAATTGTACTCCTTTAATTTATGTAGTAGTTCATACATATCGGCACACAGTAGTGTCTTATGGCCATTTCCAATACCGACACTTACTCAGCCTCGTTCTGATGCCGAATTAGGTCACGCGTGAATAGTGTGAATAGCCTGACAGTGAGATCAGGTCCGTTGACACTAGCAAATCATTTAAAGTTGCACAGTCTGATGGTTTTGAGTTTCCATCATTAAAAAACGATCCATATACTAAATTGATTGTTAATGTTATAATCTACAGGACTTTAGTTTAATCGAACCCTTTTAACTTTGGAGATTTTTTTTTGTGGGGGACGGGGGGGGGCGCTATATTAGTTGATTAAGCAGGGGACATTTCAATCATGGACAATTGGTCTTCCTCATTCCAATCCTCTAACCATTACACCACCTAAGATCCCTGAGTATTATAAGCCTATCCACGCCTACTTGTCTATGTGGCTCCTTACCTGAGATGTCAATGCAGACTACACACACACACATATATATATAGTAACATATATAAACCCTATGCATTTACATATATACAAACACATATGTATATATATGTGATGTATAACGAATTATGCAACTATATTA
>CM059190.1:23754727-23771573 GCA_030323885.1 Branchipolynoe longqiensis | reverse complement strand
TTAGATTCTACATATCTAACTTAGATACTGATGCACTTATTAAGCATTTGTTTCTATGTAGAAGGCAATACTGAGTCAATTTAACAGAACCTGTTACTGCAGGAGTCTATGGTGTCAGAGTTTTGGCAAGTATGCCAAAACTAATTTCCCATGTTTGCGCTCAAAATATCTCAAAAGTTTACCATTTAAAATAAAAGTAACTTTGAACTAATGTAAAGTAGATACTAGTGATCGATTTAATATATTTATCTCAGAAAAAATACAGAAATTCAAAACCATCGGACTGTATAACTCAACTCAACTCAAGTTCATTTAGTGGGGTTAAGATCTTGTCATTTCAACTACTCCACCCCCTCTCCAACTCACACATACACACAACTTCTTTGGTCATGCATAAGCAACCCAGAATGACAAATAGAAACTGTCATTAAACAGGGTTGGTCAGGCGAGAAATTATCAATCGCTATAAAGGACCCTAACCAGGGCCATCCCTGCGGGGCGGGTGCGTACGTCCGTCACAGCTGCACTGGGGTGTCGCCGGGAGGTCACGGACAGGGCAATCAGTTAGCTGACCAGTAGTGACCAGCGACCTTTGACCCGGAGAGTGGGCCGCTGGCCACACCCCTGGTGGACACTGACCACTAACCACTAAAGCCGGGGGGGGGGGGGCGGTTCAGAAGGGGCGCGGCGGCGGGGGGGGGGGGGCAACTGAGGTGTGACCGCATCCAAGACCACCTACCGACTAGAGGAAGAGGTGAGGGTGGGGGTGGGGGTGGGGGCGCGGGTGGGGGTTCCGGTCAACTGGTCACTGGGTGGTCAGACGGGTGTGTTAGCCACCCACCCCTTGACCCCTTGAGGGTCAGCTGAATCACTGACCACTGGCCCGGGGATCAGCGTGGGAGGGTGGGTTGGGAGGGGTTGGGGGAGTGTAACGGTAGGGGGGGACACTATCCAGGGTGGTCTCTGCTCATTTCACTACTCACTTCCCAAGGCGGCAACAATGACCGAAGCATGGGCATATTAATAACCTCATAAAGTTGGGGGGTCAGTCCGGGTCATGGCCGAACACGTCGCAAGGTCGCCGGGAGGTCTTAGCAGAGGGCAAGGGTTCTTAATTAACAATGTCCAGCGTGGGTTGACCTGGTTGAGTGACCAGTGAAGTGGGGATTGTGGCTGGTGTGGGTGTTGGTGTGGGTGTGGGTGTGGGTGTGGGTGTGGGTGGGGGTGGGGGTGTGGGTGGGAGTGGGGGTGTGGGTGGGGTGGGGGGTGGGGGTGTGTCCACGGTCCACAGCGCTGGGGTGGGAAGTCAAGCATAACATGTACAACATGTAGTTTTGATTGGATAACACTGTTTTATTACAGGGGCCGTTATAATGCGGACAGGATTAGATTAGCTGATTAACTTAAGAGCTTTGCCATTGTTTCTGGTTTTGGATGACCCTTCCTTAATCCCACACAAAATAGTATCCTTATCTCCTCGTTCAATTCGAGCCCAGTTAAGTGATGTGTATGTAGTATGAATAGCAATGTTTACGCAAATACTATGTACAAAGGTGCTGGGTGTACTGTTTTGCTGGGTGGTGGATTGCATTGTTTCAGCATCTTGGGGAGCATTGGATTTGTACTGAAGATGGTGTAGCAGGTTCTGGGCCGAATATGGATCAGTTGGCAACTCGTTTTTAGCTTTAATAAAGAGCGGCGGAAGAGAATCGACCATTCAAATATTGCGCCAACAGAGAGAATCAAACTCACACCTCTTGCATTCAGGGCCAGTGTGCTAAACATTACACCATCTGGGCTCCATGACTTATCTCACAGCTATCTAGGAGCTTCCTTGTCCACAATTACCATTCTGTTTGTTTGTTGTTGTTTTACATCCGAGCAACATCTAAGGTCATATCAGGACATGTACCGACTTGTGACAGTACGCACTCATGGCAATTTTATAGTGCTGCCCCACTGGGAAATCAGGTCGCTGACACCATGACCCAATATCCCACTCAGTCACATTATCCTGACACCGAACTAACCAGCCTTTGCCCTATCCTAATAATGCAGAGCACCAGGCTAGAAAGTGACAAGTATCAATTTTTAATCATTGGTTTGACTCGACCGGGAACCGAACTCATGAACTCCCGATCTTCCGCACGCGAGGCCTGTGCTCTACAGATTCGGCCACCGCGCCCAAACAAGTCAAGTCCATTCTTGATGGGTTACATGTTGACACACTGAAACCCTCTAATGGGTATGTTCTCTGTTGGTTGCTGGGTCAAGTAGTTTTGTTTTACCTATGTGTTTTTTGTATGCTTCAATGAATTTCTGTTTCTGGTTAAAGCTGCATAGTCCGATGAAATATCAAATTTTCACAATCAAACCAATTATCTAGATTTGATTTTACATATCTAACTTAGATACTGATGCACTTATTAAGAATTTATTGTTGCATAGAAGGCAATACTGAGCCAATTTAACAGAAACTGTTACTGCAGAAGTCTATGGTGTCAGAGTTTTGGCAAGCTTGCCAAAACTAATTTTCCATGTTTGCACTCAAATATCTCAAAGGTTTACCATTTAAAATAAAAGTAACTTTGAACTAATTTAAAGTAGATACCACTGATCGATCTAATATATTTATCTAAAAAAAAATACAGATATTCAAAACCATCGGACTATGCAACTTTAAGCTCAGTTTTTCATTCTGGATGTGTGCTGCCACAGATATAACGCTGTAGTAGGTCTGCTATGGGTTATTATAGGCACATCATTTCTTCGGGTATTTCTAATCGCTTTATGAATATATTTTGTGTTTGTGCTAATTGATGACCATAGTGTACCATTTAACTGACACCAAGCTTCTGATGTAAAATCTTCCCATCATTTTAGCCAAATCTAACCGATGCCAGGCTTTTACGTAAAACTTTAGATCATATTGAAACATTTAACTAATACCAGGTATTCTATGCAAATTTTCTGATAATTTGGCAACTTCTAATCAACTTCAGGTTTCAGATATTGAACAAATTCCGATCATTTTGTCAACATGGAACCAAAGTCAAGCTTCCAATCTAAAACTTCTGATCATTTTGTCAACATCTAACTAACGTCAAGCTTCTGATCTAAAACTTCCGATCATTTTGTCAACATCTAACCAATGTCAAGGTTCCGATCTAAAACTTCCAATTATTTTTTCAACATCTAACCAATGTCATGCTCCCGATCTAAAACTTCTGATCATTTTGTCAACATCTAATGAACGTCAAGCTTCCGATCTAAAACTTCCGATCATTTTGTCAACATCTAACCAATGTCAAGCTTCTGACCTAAAACTTCTGATCATTTTGTCAATATCTAACCAATGTCAAGCTTCCGATCTTAAACTTCCGATCATTTTGTCAACATCTAACCAATGGCAAGCTTCCGATCTAAAACTTCTGATCATTTTGTCAACATCTAACCAATGGCAAGCTTCCGATCTAAAACTTCTGATCATTTTGTCAATATCCAACCAACATCACACTTTCAATATCCGATGCATCCAATATCCGATGCATCTGGTACAGTCCGATATCGGGACACACTAATAGGGGAACTTGGGGATGGTTGTTGATTCGTTGTTGGAGTTTTACGTCCTTGCAACATCTAAGGTCATAACAGGACGGGTACAGAGTTGTGACAGTACTCACTCATGGCGACTTTATAGTGTTTCCCGACTGGGAAATCAGCCCACCAGCACTATGACCCAATATCCCACTCAGTCACACTATCCTGAGATGGAGCTAACCAGCCCTTGCCCTATCCTCTTAATGCCAAGCACCAGGCAAGGAAGTGACAAGTATCAATTTTGTAAGTCATTGGTTTGACTCAACCTGGAATTGAACTCCCGATCTCCCGCACGGGAGCCCTGCGGTCTACTAATTAGGCCACCGCGCCCGGTATTTGGGGATGGTGGTGGGGTTGGGGTGGGGGTGTGGGGGTTGGAGGGTGTGTGTGTGGGGGGGGGGGATATGGCATGTCAAATAGACACACGGCAGCTCCGACACATACACCTTGCAGTAGAAGCCATAGTCACCTCGTGTTCATCACGGCCTCCATACCTTCTCCCTCTCCCCCTCCTCACTTCCCACCCTCCCCTACTCCCCCTCCTCCCCTCTCCCCCTCCCCCTCACCCATTCTTCTGCCCCCTCCACCTCCCCTACCCCTCCACCTCCCCTCCACCCTCCACCCTCCACCCTCCACCCTCCACCCTCCACCCTCCACCCTCCCACGCTCCTCCACTCCCACACTCCCCCAACCCCCTCCCCCCTCCTCCATCCCCGACCCGCCATGTCCCCGCCGGGCTGTCTAACGGAGGAGCCATCTTGGGCGGGACTGTGGGAGCCATCTTGGGCGGGACTGTGGGGGCCATCTTGGGCGGGGCTGTAGGGCCCATGTTGGGCGTGCTGTATGGGCCATTTTGGGCGGGGATGTAGGGGTCATGTTGGGGCGGGGCTGTGTGGGTCATGTTGAGGCCGGCCTGTGTGGGCCATATTGGGCGGGGCTGTGGTGGGTCAAGTTGGGGCGGGGCTGTAGGGGCCATGTTGGGGCGGGGTTATGGGCGCCATCTGGGGATGGGGCTGTAGGGGCCATCTTGGGCGGGGATGTGGGGGGGCCATCGTCGGCGGGGCTGTAGGAGCCTTCTGGGACGGGGTTGTAGGGGCCATCTTGGGCGGGGCTATGGTGGGCCATCTTGGGGCAGGGCTGTGGGGGCCATCTTGGGTGAGGTTGTGGGGGGCCATCTTGGGCGGGGCTAGAGGATCCATCTTGGACGGGGCTGTGGGGGGCCATATTGGGCGAGGTTGTGGGGGCCATCTTGGGCGGGGCTGGGGCGGGGCTGTAGGAGCCATCTTGGGCGGGGCTGTGGGAGCTATCGTGGGCGAGGATGTGATGGCCATCTGGAGCGGGGACTGTGGCTTGTATCCGGTGACCTATCAGACCCACACCTCGTCACATATGGCCCCCGCGTCTGGTCGCCTTCACACAGACCGTGTGCACATGAGGCGCCGTTTTCCCACCAGAGGGCGCCTTGCAACGCCTGTTGAATCTTCATCCATCGGACTATGCAACTTTAATATTTTGTAGTTATTTTGATGCCACATATAAGTCTGCATATGTGGCTCAGATCAGATAGTCGAGCTACTGTAATGATTAGTACGCTCGCCCCAGAATGGCAGCAATGTGGGTTCGAACCCCGCATGAAATGACACAAACATGCCATCCATGTCACCATTGCAAAGGGGCTATAGAACAATGCCGGGGCGGGCTGGCCGTCTAGCGTGTCCAGCGGGGCAACGTCTTACCAACAGTTTGTGGACTATATTTACGTCAGAAACAGCTCGATGAAAATAACCCACCCAATGGAGACAGTTCTCCAAAGAGCAACTCCATGAAATAAATCCCGCGAATTGTACATTCGTTTTTCGTTTATTTTGTGAGTTGTGACGGGTAGTGTGTTAGTGACGTGCCCCCTGCCCATGGCTGCTGCTGCACAAGCAACCCGTCAACTTGGGACGGCGACTCTCTGCTCGCCAGTGCGCCCCCATCTGGTCCGCTCTGGCTCCCATCAGGGCGGCCCCCTGGCGGCCGGTGCCCGTAACACCGCGCCAGATGGGCACCAGCTCTCTGGAACTGCGCATGCGCCTCCCCCCCCCCCCACCCCCCATCCCGTCCTTGCACCTCTGCATGGAGCGGCTTAATTAAACCGGCGCGCGCACAATGCCATTGCCACCATGCCGCTCGGGCTGAATGGAACCGCTTGATGCAGCTTGGGTTAATCAGTTAGTTAGTTAGTGAGACAACGTGGAAATAACAACGACATGAACAACTCGGGCCGGGGAATCTGGGGACAGGAAGTGCTAATGTCTACGGACGGCTGGTTAGTTAGTGAGACAACGTGGAAATAACAACAATGACATAAACAACTCGGGCCGGGGAACATGGGTACAGGAAGTGCTAATGTCTATGGACAGCTGGTTAGTTTGTGGGACAACGTGGAAATAACAACGACATGAACAACTCGGGCCGGGGAATCTGGGGACAGGAAGTGCTAATGTCTACGGATGGCTGGTTAGTTAGTGGGACAACGTGGAAATAATAACAATGACATGAACATCTCGGGCCGGGGAATCTGGGGACAGGAAGTGCTAATGTCTACGGATGGCTGGTTAGTTAGTGAGACATGTGGAAACAACAACAACGACATGAACAACTCGGGCTGGGGAACCTGGGAACAGGAAGTGCTAATGTCTATGGACGCTGGTTAGTTAGTGAAACAATATGGAGATAACAACAACATGAACAATGCAGGCCAGGGAACCTGGGGACAGGAAGTGCTAATGTCTACGGATGGCTGGTTAGTTAGTGAGACATGTGGAAACAACAACAACGACATGAACAACTCGGGCCGGGGAACCTGGGGACAGGAAGTGTTAATGTCTACGGATGGCTGGTTAGTTAGTGAGATGTGTGGAAACAACAAGGACATGAACAACTCGGGCCGGGGAACCTGGGGACAGGAAGTGCTAATGTCTACGGACGGCTGGTTATTTGTTGTTATGGGTGGTGGTGGTGTGTTCAGGGTAGTTGTTGTTGTCGATATTGTTATTGTTGTTGTTGGTGGTGGTGGTGGTGGTGGTGGAGGCGGTGGAGGCGTGAGGTGGTGGTGGTGGTGGTGGTGGTGTGATGGTGTGGCCGTCGTCGTGGGGGAGGCAGTGGTGGTCCGAGTGGTGGTGGTGGAGGCGGTGGTGGTTTTTGGTACTGGTTGGTGGTGGTAGGTGGAGGCGATGGTGGTGGCGGAGGGTGTGGTGGTGGTGCTGGTTGGTGTTGTTTGTGGTGGAGGCGATGGTGGTGGTGGTGGTGGTGGTGGAGGCGGTAGTGATGGTGGTGCTGGTTAGTGGTGGTGCTGGTTGGTGGTGGTGGAGGCGGTGGTGTTGGTGGTGGAGGAGGTAGTGGTTGTGGTGCTGGTTGGTGGTGGTCGAGGCGGTGGTGGTGGTAGACGTGTTGGCGGTGCAGGCGGTATTGGTTTGTAGTACTAGTAGTGGTGGTGGTGAGAGCAGTGGTGGTGGTGGGTGAGGTGGTAATGGTGCTGGTTGATGGTGGTGGAGGCGGTGGTGGTGATGGTGGTTTGTAATAGTAGTAGTAGTGGTCAGAGCGGTGGTGGTGGTGGGTAAGGTGGTGATGGTGCTGGGTAAGGTGGTGATGGTAGTGGTCAGTGGTGGTGGAGGCGGTGGCGGTGGCGGTGGCGGTGGCGGTGGCGTTGCGGTGGCTGTGGCGGTGGTGGTGGCGGTGGCGGTGGCGGTGAGGGTGGCGGTGGCACTGGCGGTGGCGGTGGTGGTGGCGGTGGCGGTGGCGGTGGCAGTGGAGGTGGTGTTGGTTTGTAGTACTAGGAGTGGTGGTGAGAGCGGTGGTGGTGGTGGGTGAGGTGGTGATGGTGCTGGTTGGTGGTACTGGAGGCTGGTTCGCAGCTGGCGTTGTCGTCCGTAGGGATTGTGTTGCCTCACTGGTGTGTCTGGGTTGGATCGGGGCTGGTGTGTGCGTGTGGGAGTGGTGGGGGTTGCGGCAGGAGTGGGTGTGGGTGGGTGTGGGTTGTTGTGGATTTGGGTTTGTGGGTGTAGATGAGAGTGTAAGTCTGTTGTGGGTGTGTTGGTGTCAATGTGCGAGTGTAGATGTGCATGTGGGTTCCATGTGGGTGGGTGGGTATAGGTATGGGTGATTGTGGGTGTAGGTGTGTGTTATGTAGGTATATACATGTTTGTGGGTGTTTGTGTTTGGGTGTGTGGTTGTGGGTGGTGTAGGTGTGGGTGATTATGGGTGTAGGTGTGTGTCGTGTAGGTATATACGTGTGTGTGGGTGTTCGAGTTTGCGTGTCTGGTTGTGGGTGGTGTAAGTGTGGGTGCTTGAAGGCAAATATGTGGGTGTGGGTGTTCGAGTTTGGGTGTGTGGGTGTGTTGCTTGCGGTACTGGTGTGGTGTGGGTGTGGATGTCTGGATGTCTGAATGTGGATTGTTAGGGGTATGTGTGTGATGTGGATGTGTGTGATGTGGATGTGCGAGTGGAGGTATGTGGGTGTGCGTATGTGCGGTTATGGATGTGGGTGTGGTTGTGGGTGTTGGTGTTGGTGTGGGTGCTGGGCTGTAGGTGTGAGTATGGGGGTCTGCGTGTGGTGTGGGTGTGCGAGTGGGTGTGTAAGTGTGTGAGTGTAGGCGTAGTTGTGGGTGTAGGTGAGGGTGTGGGTGTCTGGGTGTGGTTATGTGGGTATGGCTGTGGGTGTACATATGTGTGAGTGTGCGTGTAGGTGTGTGAGTGTGCGTGTAGGTGTGTGAGTGTGCGGTAAGGGAGGGGGTCCGTGGCCTTTACTGCACAATTGGCTGATTAATATCAGTACCTGCTCTGGACTATACTTCGTACAGCACTAATACCACTTGACGATGTTAAGCTCCTCACCTGCCCTAGCAACAAACTATCAGTTTGTCCAGGAAATGACCCTGAGGCACGTGTTGTTAGCCATTGTATATACCCTAGCGGGGGGAGTTGGTCACGTGACCTCGTGGTCCTCTATAAATAGAGACCGGGCGCGGTGACCGAATCCACTTGCTGTCCGGACTCCACCTCGTCAACATATCTTCCATATCCTCTCTGCTGCGCCTTGCTCCTCCTTGATAGATGTCTAAAAAGAGGCCAGCACTTCACTTTCTACCTCTTAACCGGTCCGTATCCCCGGCTCACTGACTGGTCACCACAGAGCAAGGAGACGCGGCCCTTTGACTCAACTCTCCTCATTTCTCTTTTCTCTGTACCAGAGAGCGTGTATATAAACAGATGAGAGGGACAACTCCCGCGAAAATATGTAACACAGGCTACAGTGGCGTTCCTGGCGGTTAGTGTTGAACAAGCCTTGAGTTTGCCGCTACGTGCAGTGAAAAACATTTGTTTTTATTCAAAATTAATAGAAATGCAGAAGCCTAACCTTATCAATTTAATATAATCCTTTTGGTAAACATGTTTTCTAAATGTGTTCCAAGCGGTTTGTGTCTAGGTTATGTGGTTTTAGAGATATTTCACTTTTTCTGTATGAAGATTGCTCACCGCCATTGACAATGCCTTGAGTTTGCCGTACGTGTAGTGCAAAACGTGTATTTTATTCAAAATTAATAGAAATACAGAACCCTAGCCATATGAATTTAATATAGTCTCATCGTTAAATATGTTTTCTATATGTGTTCCAAGCGGTTTGTGTCTAGGTCATGTGGTTTTAGAGATATTTCACTTTTTCTGTAGGAAGATTGCACACGACCATTGACAATGCATTGAGTATGCCGGTATGCGCAGTGCAAAACGTCAGATTTATTCAAATTTAATAGAAGTCCAGAACCCTAACCATATCAATTTAATATAATCTTGTTGGTAAACATGTTTTCTATGTGTATTCCAATCAGTTTGTTTCTAGGTGTTGTAGTTTTAGAGATATTTAACGTTTTCTAAATGAATATTGCTCACTGCCATTGACAATGCCTTGAGTTTGCCCATTTGTTCAACAACCACCACTTGGAGCGCCACAGTCGGCAGCTGTTACAGGGTCTAGTATGAGAGTTGTCCCTCTCATCTGTTTATATACACGCTCTTTGTCTATACTACCCTTTCTTTTTTTTCTCCCGGGTTACTCCTCCCCTTTATCAAGGTAGTTGTTTCCTTTGGTAGGGCCCTTTTACTTTTTCACTGTCTCACTTTCTTCTTGCTGCAGATTCCACATTTCCCCTTCCCTTCCTCCTAACCCATCGGAGACTGGACACTGAGTGCACAGCTACAATCGGAATGGAGTGAACAGGTGCCGCTCCAACGACTTGTCATTATTGTTGTAAAGAATCCCTCTGCTTCTACAACTGCCCCCACTGAAGTTAATTTTTCAACCTATGGAACGGACCTATTTATCAGGGCCGTTCTTTATTGCTGCAGTCATGCAGTTAGTAACCCTCAAGGTTACAAACCACCCACAAGTCAAGTGGCCAAATCAGTAGAGCACATACCATGCGTGTGGGAGATCGGAGGTTTGGTTCCCGGTCGAGTCAAACCAATGACTTATAAAATTGATACTTGTCACTTCCTAGCCTGGTACTTGGCATTAATAGGATAGGACAAGGACTGGTTAGCTCAGTGTCAGGATAATGTGAATGTGTGGGAAATTGGGCCATGGTGCCGGTGGCCTGATTTCCCAGTGGGGCAGCACTATAAAGCCGCCATGAGTGTGCACTGTCACAAGTTGGTACCTGTTCTGATATGACCTTAGATGTTGGCAGAATGTAAAGCTCCAACAACCAACCAATCTTTTACCGTTTTGGTCTCTTTATAGCACCCTTTTAAGGGTCTGTCTAGATTGGAACATTTTTCATAATATTGGTGCTCTGATTAAAGCTGCATAGTCCCATAAAAGCATCACATTTTCAAAACCAAAAACAATTATCTAGATTTGAGCCTACATATCTAACTTAGATTCTGATGCATTTATTGAGCATTTGTTGCCACATAGAAGGGAATGCTAAGGCAATTTTATAGAATACCTTCCTGCTGAAGCCTTTGGTGTTACTGTTAGAGTTTTGGTGTGCTTGCCTAAATTAATCTCGCATGTTTGCACTTCAAATATCTCCAATGTTAGCCATTGAAATTGAAAGTTGCTTCAAACTAAAGTAATGTAGACTATAATGATCAACCTAATATATTTATCTCAGAAAATGACAGAAACTGAAAACCATCGGACTATGCAACTTTAATGTACACATAGGTTAACCCCCTCCCCGACCCCCTCAAGATGCACACAGAGATGAACATCCTTCTAAATTGCTAAATGGCTCTTTCAAGTGAAGCTTAGTTATGAAACATAATTACAATACCAGCCTAAATAAAACATTTATAACCACACAAAAAAACATTCCACCCTTCATTTTCACGGAGCTTTGTAATAAGCCCCTAAAGCTTGTTGCTATTGCTATTCGTGATTGATAGAGCGCCCTGACCTTATTTATTTTTTTATTACTGCTTTGTCGGAAGACATTCCCCCGAAGCCTGATGGCAGCATTGACCGTGATTCTGCCTTGTGCCACCTTACGACACAGGCCCCAGAGCGAAGCTGACCTCTCGGACCAACTTCATTATCTCGCGTAACCCCGCGTGGCGCGAGAGGCGGCGCCGGGTCGCCACCTGGCGTCCAACTACAGATCTCCATTTGCGCGGGTTCGGCGGGGTTCGGGGGGGTTCGGCGGGGTTCGTGCGGCGGGTTCGGGGGAAGGTTCGCCTCGTGTCACCGCCGCCCTGACGAGGTGTCCCCGGCACAATGACGCGCCGCCCCGCCCCCCATCTAAACGTCTTGATTTATCTTGTGTCATGTTGCTCGCCAGCGCCGTCTCGCGGACATGGCCGTAAAAGCCACCCCCCCCCCCCCCCCCACCGCATGGAACCCAACCCCAACCCCCAACCCCCAACCCCTCACCCATTGCCATCGCGGCCTGAGGAATTGGCATCCGGGGTCAAAGATACAATGGCGCTGGATGTACTCGAGGCTAAATTCCTAATTCATTTCTCGGCGGCGAGTGACACTTTATCTGCGTGTATCAAGCGGCGTCTCGGGGCCATAGCGCTGGCCACCAATCAATACTACCCCCGGTCCTCTCCCCCCGAAGCCCGAGGTGTTTATCGCGCGCGCTGCCCCCGAGATCTCGCCCGCGCGCGAGATTACGTCTTTTTGAACTCTGGCGCTCACGTTGTCATATAACATTTCCATCTCGGCGTGTCTTAATCCCGGCCCGACCCAGGCCCGGTGCTCCGTCTTGATTCCCGCCGCGACCCCTCCCGGCTTCCCAGTCCCCGTCCCTTCCCCCCCCCCCCCCCCCCCCACCGGCATGATCCGGGGAGGGGGTTTGTTGAGGTGGGTGAGGGGAGTCGGGGTGGGGTTGGCATATAGGGAAGGGGGTTAGGTCCGGAGGATCTCAGCCTTGCCCTCTCAAATCCCAACGTGTCAGACGCCCGTCCTCCCACCCTTCCCCCTCCCACCCTCACTCTGCTCTCCGCCCCCTCCTCCCAACTCCACACACCCTCCCTCTCTACTCCGTCCTCCAGATCCCCACGGGGTAAAAGCCTGGTGCGAGCCGGGTTTGGTGGCGAGAGGGGGGAGGTGAAAAGGAGTAGGGTGGGAGTGGACGACTTGGGGGGGGGGGGGGGTCTAGCGGGCTGAGGTCGGGGACGGCCAGGGGGGGGGGGGGGGAGGGAGGGCGATGGGGAGGGGTTGATCCTGTGGTCCGATCACGGCCCGGCCCCGACCACCCCACTCCATCACGGCTCATCTCGCGGAGTGGGACACCGCGGGGAGGGTAGGGGCGCGGGGATGGGGGCTGGGAGGGTGGCGGGTTGGCGGCGGGAGAGCTGCGGGTAGCGGGGATAGGATGGCGGGTAGCGGGGAGAGGGCGGGGGTTGGGCGGCGGGAGAGCGGTTGGGTGGCAGCGGGATAGTAAAGGGCTGCGTCGGGAGGATGGTTATGTAGAGGCGGGGAGTGGCAGGCGGCGGGCGGCAGTTGGACAATGGTGGGTGGCAGCGGGAGGGTGGTGGGTGACGAGGAGAGGGTGCGGGGTGTGGCGGGGGGAGAGCGGTTGCATGGCGGGGAGTGGCGGGGGAGTGGCGGGGTGAGGGCGAGGTCGTGGCGGGGAGAGGCCGGGGCGTGGCGGGGTGAGGGAGGGGTCCTGGCGGCCAGAGGCGGGGGCATGGCGGGGAGAGGAGAGGGCGTGGGGGGGGGGGGGGGGGGAGAGCCGGGGGCGTGGCGGAGAGAGGGCGGGGATAGTGCGGGGATAGGCCGGGAGCACTCACGCCGGATGCATTAGACCGGCGAAAACTCAACGTGTAACAACAGCGTGCCCATACATACATACCAGAGCAGTGACCCTACTCAGATAGACTGCACAATCACACGGTGCCCAAATATGCGTTGTGCAATACTGCACTGAGTCTCACTATTAGGCACCTGGTAGATTTGTCTACATATTCCTGTTGCTCTTAATTTCTGTCCCTCAAACTCAAAGTTTTCATCATTTCTCTTGCATTACTAAATTCTGCATACACACCGCACACACACACTACTGGACGCATGGCCGAATCGGTAGGACACAGGCTTCGCGGGCCGGAGGGCGGGAGTTCGCATCCCAGCCAAGTCAACTCAATAAATTATCAAATTGATACTTGTCGCTACCTAGCCTGGCGCTCAGAATTAATTGGATAGGACAATGACTGATTAGCACAGTATCAGGATAATGTGACTGTGTGGGATATCAGGTCATGGTGCTAGTGGCTGGGTCTTCCAGTGTGGCAGCACTATAAATTCACCATAAGTGCACACTGTCACAAGTTCGCTCTCATCCTGATATGACCCTAGATGTTGCTAGGACGTAAGACAATAACAGCACATACTGGATACATACTGCACAAGTGTTTACAACGACGTTAAAGTAGTACATGGAGTTGGGAGTTATGTAAGGGTCAGCTCATGTTGCCAAGGATAGTCGTAGCTCTAAAAAAAAAAAAGGGGGGTGGGGGTACTTAAAGAACTAATCTGATAGAGGGCGCTGTGACACAATTCGGGTCATATGTGATTGTCTGCATTTATAGAATAAGAGCATTGGTGTATAAAAACAGGTTAGCACCAGTAGACACGATGGAAAATTGTGGCGGTTTAGCAGTCAGGCCTATATAGAGCACGCAGGTACATCCTGTTTGGGTTTTATGTCCTCGCAACATCTAAGGTTATATTAAAACAGGTACTTAACTTGTTTGACAGTACCCAGTCATGGCGACCTTATAGTGATGCCCCACTGGCAACATGACCCAGTATCCCACTCAGTCACATTATCCCCATACTGAGCTATCCAGCCCTTGTCCCATTCCTGTTAACTCCGAGTGCCAGGCTCGGTAATGTAAGTATAAATTTGGTAAATCATCGGTTTGACGGGATTTGAAACTAAGACCTCCCGCATGGGAAGCCCTTCTTGACTTGACCACTGCGTCCGGTCAGGCACTTCCTTGAGGAAAGAAATGCATAAGAATATATATACAAGTAATATGTACATAAGCAGCTGCTCCCTAAGGGTAGCGCCATCTAGGGTTCGTAGTGAGCGTCAGTACACTGTAGAGATAGGGAGGCCCCCGAATTGTATGCAGCGCCAGCTATCGACAAATTTGTAATTGTGGAAACCTACCAGTAGGACAATTGGCCCCCGACTGATATGAGAGGGAGTATTTATCAATGTTATGTAACCGAGTAAAATTCACGAAGACTGCCATCGTAGATTTTCACTGTTGGTTGGTTATTGGAATGTTATATCCTGGCAACATCTAAGGTCATATTAGTGTGGGTACCAACTTGTGACAGTGCACACTCATGGTGACTTTATAATGCTACCCCACTGGGAAACCAGGCCGCCCACACCATGACACAATATCCCACTCAGTCACATTATCCTGACACTGAGCTAACCAGTCCTTGCATTATCTTATTAATGCTGAGCCACAAGCTAGGAAACGACAAGTGACAATTGTGTATGTCATTGGTTTGACTCGACCGGGAATCGAACTCCAGATCTCCCACAGGGAGGGCCCGTGCTCTACCGATTGAGCCACTGCGCCTGGCCTCACCCAGTAGGAGAATTGCCCCCCCCCCCCCCCCCAAGAGGGAGCATTTATCAATTGTATGTAACCGAGTCAAATTCACCGAGACTGCCGCCGTAGATTTTATGTTGTTTCACTGAAAGTGTTAGGGAACTGGTGATAAACTGTGCTGAATATTAAAGCCTTCGCACACTGGCGACTGGACAGTGGCTGGTGACTGGACTCTAATATTCCGGTCACACACTGACACTGACAACGGGGCCGGCTTAGCTCATCTAGCCCTGGCCACTGGGTCATCTGACCGGGTCAAACACTTATGCATCCACACTGTAGATGTATGTGGACAGTGTATGTAAAGGCTCGGTTAAATTCACTGTAAAGTCCTCCCGCTGGAATCTGTGGTTGTGTAGGCAGGCTATAATGAAATCAATACAGGCAAGAAGAGAAAGGAAGAATGAAAGTAGAGAGGGAGACAATGCCCTCAAATTTATTATTATATAGTGGTACAGTATAACCCCGTTAAACCAAACTCGAAGGGACCCTAGAAATTTGTTTGGATTAACCGATCATTGGTTTAACCGAACTTTGACTTTGACTTGGCTTTGTCAAAAACTGGGGTGCATTATGAATGTACAATGTATGTGGACACTATGATTATTGTCTTTTATGTATATACAGCTTAACCCCATTAAACCAACCTCAGTTAAATCAAACGATCAGTTAATCCTAACTTTTTTCAGCAACCTGGCAAAATACTACCATTTATCATAATAAAAAGTCTCAGATGACCTTAAAACCACATGAAATTTTGGTTTAACTGTACCGGAAGTGGTGTGGGGTCGACAATTCTTTTTGGATTATCCGATACTTTGGATTAACCGACTTTGGTTTAACCAACTTTTTTACATGATAAATGGTAGTATTTTGCCAGGCCGCCAAAAAAAGTTTGGATTAACTCATCATTTGGTTTAACCAAGCTTGGTTTAACGGGGATGTACTGTACATGGATCTGGTATGGCATATCACCTGACCGTGCACTCCAATGAGAATCAAGCATTTACAGTTCCACCAATGAACATAAAGCATTCCTGTGTCACCATGGCTACCATGATCTGCCCACCACCACCATGTGGTGTGGCTGCTTGGCCACCACCTACCTGAGCTGAGTGTGTGGTAATCCGTGACTAACAGAGGGGGGAGGGGGTAGTGGGTAGAGCTCCAAGTGCCCCTTACACACTATTTCTAGTGCCTCTTTCACACTATCTACCTAATACATAATGACTATTGACCATAAGTAAAGGATCACCAGCAACTACATAAATACATTCATGCACCTGGCACTATATACCATTTACCATTATAGACCATTTGCATTCCCCCACCAATTCGTTTTATCGGAATATTTTACAACACGTTAGTAGACATTGTTGAACGTAGATAGAATAACGTGGGTGAACCATGGGTGAAACGTGCTGTTACTAATACTACGTTCAAATACGTTAAAGTACGGATAAATACGTTACAGTACGGATCCCGGTACGTCCAACTACATTCAACTACGTTCAACTACGTTCAACTACGTAATATCAAACGGTGGTTAGGTTTTTGGGTCGTTCTGATCATTACTCCTCTGTTAATCGGTTCTGCCAACGTGCATCATCATAATCCACTGATCCTTCACCATGTATGTGTTGTTAATAGCATTTTGTTGTTGTGCCTACCATACACATTTCATGTGTATTCTGATGGTTTTTACTAACTTTGGTCACTTCGACCAGAGTGTAATCCATTTTGAGTCATGTTACCATAAGTGTTGTGAACTCTGCCATTAAATAGCACCACCGATATGGTTTATCACATAATGGTACAGATGGATTCCACCAGATGGTGGCACTATATTGAAACGGGACTGTGCATGAGCCCGTAATATAGCAGAGAAGGCAGATATATATATATGGTGTCTGAATATAGTCAGAGACTGTGAAATATATGTAATGACAGTTCAACACAAAATTTCCCAGGGATTGATGCACAGCCTAGCTTTATCCCACATACAGCTAGTAGTAGTACAATATACTGTTAAAACAGGGGGCATACACTGTCTACTGGGTCACACACTGATGCGTCCACACTGTACATGTATGTGGATAGTGTATGTAAGTGCTTGTCAATA